>JAOXNR010001009.1:0-40711 GCA_028571225.1 Parsonsia alboflavescens
CTGTTCACCCAGACAGATAGGGAATAGATTAGAAGATCTTTTGCATAGTAGATCAAGATGTCCAGATCCATTCTGCAGGACAGATCTCCGAATCTTCAAATCAGGTATCGTTCTCTACTTCTTTAACTCTGGATTCATTTCCTCATGGATTCGGGATCCGCTTCCCACCACATTTCTTTACTGCTCTTGATTGGCTGGGGGTGTTGCTCTCTTCAGTGGATTGGGGGCTACCCCTTGAGCGTTATCGCCTATCGTTCGATCAGGCTTCGTAGAGGTGGTATCCTTACCCCAAGAGGAGTTCATAGCGATAGGTGGTATCCCCTGCTCTTTTGGATCCTGTCTCTGGCTTTGCGACATGGCTACTCAGTTGAGCCTGTCCCTGAGGTCGTAACCTCTCCCATTGTTCAAGGTTTCCCTAAGGTCGGTCATAGGTTTTCCTCTTGTTCGTCTGGACCTTTCTTGCTTTCAACCTATTTCCCAACCTACTTCCTGAGGTCGAAGGTCATTCCTTGCTTCTGAGGATGGAGGCTAGCTAGGCCGTGCCTGTTCCCCCTGGCCTCCGGGTGGTTGTGAATTTTTTTGAGAAGGCTTCGGAGTGCATCCCGTGGACATATAGTCACGCCTGTTGGATACTCTCTCTAGGGCTACCACCATCCTTTCCAGGAGGTCCGTTGGAACTGTAATTTGTGTTCTCCCAGATCTCTGCGGCCTGGGATTGCTAGTTGTAGACTAGGGATGCCCCTGTTTAGGCCTCTCTTGTTGGGGTGGGGGGCTGACTAGGACACTCTAGAATGGGCCTAATTGTGTTGGCCGTTGTTGATCCCATTGGGTGATTGGATTGGGAGTATTGTTGTCGACTGTCTACACCGATGGTGGCATTTCTGGCAATGTTTCGCCAGTGTGTAGTTGCATTCTACGGGGTGGTCTACCTTGGCGCGGTGGATGAACGCTTGTAGTCTTTGATTGAGTCAGCAAGCTGTTTATTTGTTTTGAGCACTGAAAAAGGTTAAGCCTTTTGTCTCTTTTCCCACAAACGATGCTAGAAGTGATGGGACTCAAAAGTGAACATTGGGTCACCCGAAAATCGTGATGACGTCAATCGACTGCAACTTGAGAAGAAAGAAGAGATTAGTCACTAGAGGTGGGCTGTGCTCGAGGAAGAGCTTTGATGCCAAAATCGATATTTTAAGAGTAATCAGAGGTATTTAGTTCTCACAGAGATTGTTCTCTTTTGTGTTGTATTATGTTTTCAACCTTGTGGGGCTTGTCCGTAGATTATGTCCAGTTTGGTTCTTTAAAAGAGAGATTAGTTACCTTCCCCGATTTGGACTCTGCTATTAAGTGAAAGTAAGTAATTAGGACAGTTGTGGGATCATGGAATCCCGTCAATTGCTCCTGGAATTGTGGAGTTTCCCTGGGTTGAGATATCTTGCCATTCACGTCTCTATCGAGAGCTACGAGCTCGCTAACAGACCTCTGGACTAGCTTCGCGACCTACCCCTGGACATCGGGGGTTTCGGCTATCTCTTTTTGGAGGTCGCTCCGAGTGGTAGAAGGTTCATGGGAGTTGTTAGGAGTTGTGCACATCTAGTCATGGCATGAAAGATGTATAAGACAAGTTGGGAGTAGCCAGGTCGTGGGTTGAGGTCTGGTGGTGTCTTTCTCGAGCTCATTTAGGAGGTCGGTGACTTTGGAGGTCAGTCGTAGTAGGTCGCTGCCCACCTATACTAGTTGACTCTGTGAGTCTGACTTTCAGGTATTAAAGGTTGAGGCCTTGGATCCATTTGAGTTGACTTGTCCTGATCGTGCCGGTTTGGACTATTATGACCACATATAAATTATTAAGGGACTCTATTGATTAAAAATAAACATCAAAGATCCAATAATGTTTTGGCACAAATAGAGGAATCATTTGAGTAGAACCCCCGCTCCCGTTTTTAATTACAAATGGCACTACTCTATATTAGCCATTATGTCAGTAATGCTTTTAATTTTGCAAGATAGAATCCTATGCTAATCTTATCTCTCATATTTTATGAAATCAAATTACATAATGATAGCAATGGGTTTGAGTATGGAATTAATTATTTGTGAGTCCGAGTCTCTTCTTCCATATTTGTTTGTCACTTACTCTTATATTAATAAAATATTAATAAAAATCTTAATTATAGTCTTTAATTATTATTTTTTAATATATTTTAATATTAAAATTTTAAAAAAAAAATTCTAAAAAAAAATGATCTTTTAAGAACAAGTATTAAATTTTTACTGATATAACAGAAAATGATACATAATTGTATAATAAGAGATCTTGAGCAATTAGTAGTGGAACTCAATAATTTAAAGGACTTATAAAGGGTTTTATTTATTTATTTATTTGCTGAATAATTCAAAGGGAATGAACTGGTCAAAATGTGCATTTCCCATATGGACCATTGTCTACTATTGATGGATGCAGGATGGGACATATATCAACTATTCAAATTCAGAATATTCATTGTTTGTGGAAAGGGCACTCCAGAGATGACTGGTTCCCACCAAAGGCACTTGCAGCTTGGCCGAACACTCGCAAATTTGCACCAGGATTCTCTCATAGTTTAATCTGTCTTTTTCTGCTGAATTGTTCATATTATAGGCCCCTTTTGTTTTGATTTAAATAAAAGAACTAATTTTTGTTTGAATAAATACTTAAATAAAAAGAATAATTTGATGAAAATGAGCATTATTTTGTTTTAAAAATAAGAGAAAATAATGATAATAAAAAAAAAATTAAAAAAAGTTAATATGGAAGTTACAAGTTAAGAGTGTTTTTTTTACGAGCTACTTTTTTAGTTTGAACTTACACTTTTTTCTAAAAACCTAAAAAAAAGAGATTTTTTTATTTATTTAAATATTTATTGAAATAAAATAAATGCTTTTTTTTTTAAGTCAAAACAAACGTGGTCATAGACCAGTACTATATTAATATCGTATCTTCTCCAGATTATCTATGCTAGAAGGATTCATTTGACCAAGAACATTGGATCATTGATAGAATCATCAATTGAATCCAACAAAAAATTCAAACGCTTGGGGAGTTAGATCATTAAAACTTTAAGGGCTTTCTCTCTCTGTGAATGTGTGATTTTGTAAAACCTCCTGATATTCCGAAGACCTTCTCCGGCTGTAGGCACGATGCCGTCGCTCTCTTGCATAAATAACCCATAAGATCATCGATAGCATTACGGCAGCCGAGGAAGAACCGAAGACGATGGACATCCATTTGGTGTACATTTCAAGACTTGGACAGTGGTCTCTACTAATCCCAGCGAATGTTTCTTGCGCGTAAGTGGCGTCGATCAAGTCTATCACAAATGGCATTCCCGTGTACAAAACAGAGCTAATGTTCGCCGCTGCCGTAATCTGCGTGTACCTTTCCGGGGTTAGCCGTCCAGTTGTAGTACAAATCCCAGATGGTGAAACCTGACAAACATAGCTTGTCCATACCTGCACAAAACCAAAATCATGCAATTTTTAATTACTCCATCGTTTAGCTAATGTATACTCTGTTGTTCGGAATTGACGGTTTGATTTTTATTCGTACAAAATTTACCCTAGACGCATTTGAGAAATTTACTTCATCAGCTACACATTGCCTGTCAGTTAGATTGGAATAATATGGGTTGCAAAGAACAGGAATGAGAGGCCCAGTTTGATTGTAAAACAAGGGTCCGGCAATAGGACCGAGGTTGGCATTAGAAACATTAACAATTTCGTCGTTGACCATGCCAATGAGACCATGAGAGACGCCCTTTGTCACAAATAAAATTTCTTGTGTAGTTTTATTATCTGCTTTCGGTATGATTTGCTCAAGAGCTGAACTGGCATTCGGATTCTGTAGCCAATCGTCTATTGCGACACAAGTGTCCGCAACCAAACTGATAAGAAGAAAGAAGGGAAAGGAAGGCAGAGATTTGAGTACTTAATCTTAATAGAAGACCGGATCTACAAGCTCTAATTGAATAATTAGTAGCCAAAATTACTCACTTATGCACAATGAGAAATATTCCACCGGCAATAAATGTTGCAGTGATCAGGATCCATCCAATGACAGTCAAGCTGCAGCAATAGATTGTGAAATCATAGCTCTGTCTATATATGCAGAGCAATACAGAGTAGTTACAATCAACCATACTAACCAGTATACAAGGCGTTGCATTCCAAGAACGGAAAGTACTGCACAAAATGAAAGTACATTCAATTTTGGACAGCTCAAAAATGGAAATAAAAACAGTATGTGACTTACAGGAACCAAGAATTGCCAACACGAGCATAGCAGAAGCAACACAAATTATGGCGACCCTTCTGCAGGTAGGTTTAAATAACATTAAACCTTAACAAAATTGGAAAGAGAGGTGCATAAACTCCCCCGAAAAAAACAGTCATATATATAAGCAAAATGATTACGTACAATGGATTCAAGTAAAGCCTTATTTCCTTTGAATTGTCTCTTGTAACGTTATGTAAATGACTACCTAGATTATTAATAGTATGCTCAACCCTGTTAATACTCTCCTGTATATCAGTTGGTACGGGAACATCACCAAAGCCAGCATCCTTAGCAGCCAGAAGGCTGTCAAGCTGATTCTTGAGTTTTAGCAGGACGGCTTGTGCCTCGTTCACCACACGGCTCAGTACATCTATTATGCTGTTCTGAAACTTTTCCTCGTTCACGAGGATGAAAATGGTTCCAGCTCTGAAATAAAAAAAATATAGGAAATTTGAGCACAAACTGGTCATAATTAGTACTACAAATGGACATACATATTTTAGGAAAGTTCAAATAATTGTACAAAGGAAGTGAATAGATATAGAAAGATTACAGTGCTGCAAGGGTGAAGATCAAAAGGAAAACCACCGAGAGAGCATAGGCCGTCCGAGAATATGTATAAGTCTTCTCCTTTCTGCAACAGCACCGACGAATGAGGAGACAAATCAAGCATAGTCCAAACATCGTGAACCACAAGCCTGCAACGATGATCGGACCGATAGCAGAGAAAGCCACTGACTGAAAGTAAGAAGAAGATGTGCTTTCAAATTGAAATTAAGAAGATTTCAGAATGTATGGAAATCACCAACAGTTTTAATAAATTTCTCATTTTGATTTTAATAAATTTAAAAAAAAGTTTAAATTGGATCATTTATAATGTTTTAATACCAATTTCTTGGCAGAACTATAACCACTGTATCAAAGAAGACATTCAATTCCGAGAACCCACCAAAATCAGGATGGAAATATGAAGAAAATATGTAAAATAAAATGAAAGAGTAATTTTGGGAGGAATACATATGGAAATTAAAATGAAGAACTTACGGACAAATAATGCCTATCGGTTATGTTCCAACCACCGGTGTAAAAGATTAGGCCATTGGAAGGGTCTCGCCTGTGCGTTCTATTGGCAGCCAGAATTATGTAGGAGGTGGAACCATTCCAGGTTTCTGCTGCAATCCTCCTACTAATAATATTCCCTTCCACGACCGTCGGCCCATCATGAAAAATTCTGGTGTCATGAAACTCTACTAATAATAATTATGCAAGAAAAACGAGAGAGGGAAAAAAAAAATTAAGAAAATAAATATAGATGCATGTTTAATTAACCCTAAATGTATCGTGTTAGTTTGATGATATATACCTGCAACGTGTGGATCAAGGAAATGAGGATGACCAATATGAGAAGCTCCAAAGGTGAGGGAAAAGATGGCGGAGAAGATGAAGGCAAAAAGGGGTAAGAGGGAAATCAGAAATGTCGGATTTGATTTCAGACAATTCATTTTGCCTTTAATTTGCTCTATCTGATTTTGTTTTTCCCGGAGTTGATTGCCTAACTTCTAAGTTCTAACTACCATTCCAAATATGGCAAAAAAGAGAATGAAGAAAATGAGATGCTTGAGAATCAATCCAGATTCTGTGGAACAAACCCTGTCACCTAAGTTTCTTCTCGTACCATAAACAATTATGTTGTTAACTTCATATTTTATGAAAGATTATACATATGCCTCATGTTTTCTTCTTTTTTTTGAACGAACTATTTAGACTTTCAAAAGCATTATGGGTGTTGGGGACTTCTGATAAAATGTGTAATTAATGGTGGCGTTATAATACTCAAAACCAACATATATAAGTTCAACTTGTAACTAAAAATAAAAACTTTCTTTGTTTGAAACTAAATATTTGATCTGGACTTTAATACTATGTATTGAAAGGGTTAGTTCATTTTAAATATTGCAATAGCAGTTCTTTCAAAGGATTTTTACTGATTTAATTAAAAAATGAGACATTTAAATTCTAACGTACAACTTAAAATAGAAATAGAAATAGAAATATTGAGGAGTATGGAGACAATAATATTTAAGAAAATCCAAGTGTGAATGTAGGAAGAATACTGGATGCTCTTTTTGTGATACCTTTTCTTATTTTATAATCGGCATTGTCTTTCTCTAACTAACTTAGGATCACCTTACTCCCGTTTGATTTGTATATATTTGAATTTAAAAAATTTGATTTAATTCATTAAATATTTTATTATTAATTTTTCTAATAAAATTTTTATAAATTTAAGAAATGAAATACACTATTTCAAATAATTTAAAATAGAATATGAGATATTGGGTTATGAAGTATTACCTTAATTTTCCGTGATTGTAGTAGAACACAACTTTGGACAGTTGTACGTGTACCCATCTCACGGTGAGATTATCTTCGGCTGCCCAACTCCTGTAGAATAATTCCTTACCAAACTGGTCCATATTGGACAGGTCTAGCCTGACCCATGTGATCATGCTCTAAGTTACATGAATTGGGCCTTTTACTTAAACACGATTTGATCGACTAAAATCATCGTATATCTAGAGCTTATTCTTATTAATTACAAAATCTAAAGTTTCAAAAAAACTAGATAAATGTTTGCGTATTGCACTGTTGATCATTAAGTATCATTAAACACTTAATCGGAGCACTTTACAAGGTGTGTTAGTATTACTGTATGTATATATTTATATATATCCCAAATTTTCTACTATAACTGATGGGCTCAAAAGTGAATACTGTATCATCCCAAAACCATGATAACGCCAATCGATTGCAATCTGAGAAGAAAGTAGAAAAAGTCACGGGAGGTGGGCTATGCCTGGCGAAGAGCTTCGATGCCAGAGTCAATATTCCAAAAGTAATCAGATGCAATTAGTTCTCAGAGAGACCGTTCTATTGTGTCTCGTCCATAGACTGGCTCATGATTTGATTATATAAAAGAGATCAATTATGTCACTGATTAGGGCTCTACTATTACGTGAAAGTAGGCAATTAGAATAGTTGTGAGATCCTTGAATCCCGCCAACTGCTCTAGAATCATGGAGTTTTTTTGAGTTGAGATATCTTGTCATTCATGTCTCTGTCGAGAGCTGCAAGCTCATTGACCGACCTTTAGACCAACTTCATGAAATGCCTAAGGACGTCGAAGGTCTCGGCTATCTCTTTTGGGAGGTCGCACTTAGTGGTAGTAGGCTCGTGGGAGATTTTAGGAGTTGTGCACATCTAGTCATAGCATGGAAGATTTATGAGACGAGTTAGGAAGTACCAGGTCGTGGGTTGCGATCTGGTGGTCTCAAGCACATTTAGGAGGTCAGTGGTAGCAAGTCGGTACCACTTGTCCTTATTGACTTCATGAGTTTGACTTTCAAGTATTGAAGGTTAGGGCCTTAGACCCATTTAGGTTGACTTCTGTCCGGGGCATGCCCGTTTGCGTTGACTTGTCTGGGTTGTACTCGTTACCTCCCTTTAGGCCCCGTGAGCTCAGAGGTCGTGGTGCCTAAATTACCATCTTAAAGTCATAGTTGCTAACGGGTTCGGCGATTCCTTGTAACGACTATTTTTGGGGTACCTTTCCATTCGCATCACTAGTAGAGATTGCAAGCTGGCTTTCAATTTTTCGGCCTCAAGCAAAGTTGTGCACACTTGGTCGCGGCATGACAGACATATGAGCTGGATTGGGACTTACAGGGTCGTAGGTCATGGTCTAGTGAGACCTCTTTTATGCTCATGTTGTAGGTCTGTGACCTAGGAGGTTAGTGGTAGGAGGTCCCTACCAACCTGTTCCTCGGAACTAGCAGGTCGGACCTTCAGGTATCATAAATTACGATTTTTAATTTGCAAGTCTAACCTTCAGGCGTTAGAAATCACCATCTCCAGGTCGGGGACTTGACCTTTAGGCATTAGGAGTTGCCATCTAAAGGTCAAGGGGTCTGACTTTTGGGTATTAAGAACTACCATCTCCAAGTCGGGGGTCTAACTTTCAGGTATTAAGAATTACCATCTCTAAGTCGCGACGCTTGAGAGGTCTTGCCTGCCTATTCTGTAATGGCTATTTCGGGAAGAAGACATGTTCCTTCAGTTTTTTTGAGAGTTGGCCACTTAGTTTAGATGTTGAAAAGCCGCCTTGCTTCAGTTTTAGGGGAACTAAAACGTTTCCAGTTTTGGAAAGTTGCCATGCTTAATTTAGGACAGTTTCTTGCTTAAATTTAGGAAGAAATTGACCAGTTCACTTCTGGGTAATTGCCTTGTTTTAGCTTTGAAAGGTTGCCCAGTTTTGCAGCACGAGAGACTTCTCATTCCATATAAATTAGGAGTCTTACAATTTTTAGGATTTACCTAAACTTTCGAGCGGCTTGTTTGAACTTACAAAGATTTTAGCCCTAAATTTCCTTCCTTCCTCCTGCTTGAGCATCCGGTTACCAAGGGCAACTTCCTCTTTTCACTGTCCAAGACTTTACTGAGTGAGTTTTCTTCTCTTTTCCTTTGAAAGGTATCAACTTTTTAAGTTTTTTCCGGTAAACCAGAGATATTGACTTCAATGTCTTCTTCGTCTAACACTCATCCCCTTCATCTTGAAGAAACTGCTCCTTCCCATTCTTTTATTGATTTGGGGAATGGGGTATTGCCTTCGGTTTCTATCAAAGCTCCTCCTGTTAGGAGCGAAACCCTTGAGCTTCCTGAAACTAAAGCTTATTCCATGTCTTTCGTTCTCGGGCCTTTCGAAATTTTTAACATTAGTGGAGAGTTGGGGTTGGGGAAAGGCGATATAGTGGCTGCCATGCAGGATGAGCACACCTACAGTCTGCGTGAGGATTGTATAGTCCTCTTCCTTCTTCCTTTCCTCCATCAGTTATTTTTGAGATTGCCCACTTCTAGAGTTTTCCCTTAGCCCAACTTGTCCCAAATTCTCTTAGGATGGTGGTTGCTTTTATAGTGACCTGTCACCTTTACAAGGTTCTAGTTTCTCTGGAGCTCTTTAGGAGCTTTTTTAAACTAGGTGTTTCCTCGGCCTCCAAATCTTCCGTGGGGTATCTCCAGTTCACCCTCAGGCATAAGCTGGTAGGTCCCTTTCAGTCCTCAGTAGGGCAATGGAAAGACCTTTTCTTCTTTGCTCATTTTTTGAGTCATTTAGTCCAGTCCGAGCCCTACCCGGATTGGAAGTTGAACCTTTCTTTTTTCAATGAGCTCATTGACTTATCCCATTACCAAATCGAGCATAGGGATTTCCTTATTGACTTGGCTAAGTCTAATAGAGCCAAGGCTGGGTGTACTACCCCAGTTTGGCTTGAGACTTTCCTGCGTCCTGTTTGGCTAAGGAGCCCAACAGAGCTTAACCTCCCTTCCCTGAGGAGAACTCTATGGATATCCCCTTTTGGTAGGGAGCTTTCATGTCTTTGACTGATGTTCTCTTTTATCTATTTGAAATTTTATACTAACAGTTTTCTTTTTTTCCCTATCTTGGCAGAAATTAGAATCACAGCATGGATCTCTTTCTCAGGCTCCTTCTGGTGGAGCCCAAGGAGTTGTCGATGCCTCCTCTGTTGCACCCCTATTGCTAACATTCCTGTTCCTCGGGGCAGGGGGAGACAAGTAGTAGCCGAGAGGACTAGGGATGCCTCCAAACGGAGCTTGGGTAGCCAGGATGGTGCATTCTGATAGGCCTATCAAGATAACATCTTCATCCTCTTCACCCCCTTCTCATCTAACCAAGAAGATTCCCCCGAGCTTAGCTGCTAAAAAGAAGGCTTCCGTGGTCTTGCTGTCCCAACCTGAATTCCCGGGCTACGCCGTTGAGAAGGTTGCAGATGCCTTTGAGAGGTTGGGGGGTCCTGCCTTGGCCACTCATTCTACTGAGGAGAAAGTAAGATGGGTCCCTGACTTGGCCATGCAGGCCTCTGACTTCTTCACCGAGAGCTCAGCCGGCAATTGACTAATGAGGAGATTGACAAATTTGAAGCCTCTCTTCATACTACAGTGAGTTTCTATTACCTTCTGTGAGTTTGTAATTGTTCTTGTCTCATTTTGATTTTGGCGATGACCTCTTTAGGCTGAGAAGGCCAAAGAGAGTAAAAAGTTTGCCTCTCTTATTTCTGAGCTCCAGGACACCAAAGCTCGCTTGGAAAAGGAGAATGCTAATACCTTTTCTGATAAGTCAGCTAGACTCCTCTCCGAGTTCAGGAGAGATTTTGATGAAGCCAGCGCCAACTGCAGAGCCACGTTTGAGGTTCTGGAGGCAGCACACAAGAGGATTTTAGACTGACTGATTCCGACATCTTGCATAAGGAGTGCGTCCAGGAGATTGAGGCGAAGGTGGAGGAGTTCCAGTGCCTTTTTGATGAGGATGGAAACCTCTCCATGAAGAGGCCCGAGGAGGTTCCTGCCTTTCGGAGGTATGTGGAGACCCTGATGAAAACTCAAATGATGGGGGTATATGTTGAGGTGATTGATGACCTTAAGAAAACTAACCTTGAGACTGCATATGACGTTGCACTCAATCATCTGGAGTTGCTCACTCCTTTTCCTTGGCTCCAAGAGGATTTGAATCAGACTTCTCCAAAGGAGGTTGTTGCTGCTGAGGTGCTGGCCCAAGTTGGCCATATTGATGAGGGCCCCTCGAGGTAAGGAAAGGACCTCATGGAGGCAGCTCCGGAGGTTGGGGTCGCAAAAGTAGAGGTCTTGGATGTCATTCCCCAGGCCAAGATATCCCTTGAAGGTATTCCCATGTTTTGCAGTGTAGATCCATTTTGGGAAATTTTCCCTCAACTCATGCATTCTTATTTTGGAAAAGGTACTCAACCTTTTCCAGGACACTTGTCCATTTCTAATGTAGCTCTTTTTATCTGACTAGATTTCCTTCTATTTTGCTTGCTCTTCTAAAGCTATTGGGACTGGGAAAACTACTGTAGAGGGGGTTCCTCCAAGCAACTCTAAGCCAATCAATATCCTCGAGGACGAGGTTGATGAAGATCATGTTCCCCTTGTCTAGAGGCAGCAAAGAGGCAAACCTGGGGATGCTCTATGATAGAATTAGGACCCTGAATACTCAACTCTTGATTTGCACTGCACTGGAATATTTTCAGAGGTCTGTTTGTGGCCTCTATTTTCTATAACAGCTTTGTTTTTTCCTTCAATGTCTTGCATTTACATTTGCTGAATATTCTATCTTTACTTTTTGGCACTTTGAACTTGAGGCAAATAACACAAAGTGAAGTCCTGATAAGCTTTAACAAAGGAATAACTTATCTTTCATTCATGTCTTGCTCAAATAAAAAACTGGTAGGTCCCCATGATGCTCTGCAAGGTCTTTTTAATTAGTTTCTCGAGGTCTACAATGTCTTAGTCAGCTTTAGGCATAGAACGTCTTTAAGTGGCAAATGTTCCAGGATCTCAGGAGTTGTCTTCCTTCGAGATCAGCGAGCTTATAGCTACGTACTTTGTGAACCTCTTGGACTATATAAGGTCCTTACTAGCTTTTTTGCAACTTGGTCAGTCGACCTTATTTGCCAACTTTTGACCTTTTGAGAACCATTTCTCTAATTGTGAAATGCCTTGTTTTCACTCTTTTGTTGAAAAAATTTGTCACTTGCCTTTTGTAGGTCCTATTAGCTTCCATTGCTTTGTTTCTGACCTCTTTAAGGAGGTTGAGGTTTGTCCTTCTCTCTCCTTCGTTTCACATTCAGTCAGTCTTAGTGATTTCATGCCAAAATCGACCGGCATCACTACCTGTGCACCAAAGCATAAGTTGAATTGTGTTTCTCCAGTAGCTTTACTTGGTGCTGTTTTGTATGCCCATAGAAAGCTCAGAATCTCATCTAGCCAAGCAGGTTTGCTACCTTCTTTCTCGAGCTCGGTGAGCCTCTTGTTGAGCCCTTGCAAAGCGAGCCCATTAGCTTGGGGATGAGCTACAGTTGTCAACCTCTGCTCAATGTTTAAATTCTTGCAGAATGTTTTGAATGGGTCGCCAATGAATTATCTTCTATTATCTGAAATTATAGCTTGGGGAATCCCAAACCTGAGCACGATGTTCCTCCAGATAAAAGACTGGGCTTTTAGTGATGAGATGGTTGCTATTGGCTCTACTTCGACCCATCTGGTGAAGTACTCCACGACAATGTTCAGGAACTGAACAGCCCCCACTTCTTTTGGGAATGGCCAAGAGTGTCAATGCCCCAGATATCAAAAGGTACTGATGCATTGATAGATTGGTACCTTTTGGCGACACATGTGATTTGTTCCCATCCAACTGGCAGCCCATGCATTTTTATATGTTTTTCTCAGTGTCTGAAACCATTGAGGGCTAGTAATACCCTATTCTTAGTATCTTCTTGGCCATTGTCTTTGCTCCTATGTGTGATCCACATATTCCAATGTGTACTTCTTCAATGACATATTATCCTTCTCCTTGACTTGGACACTTGAGTAATGGCCAAGTATATGACGTCCTGTATACCTCGTCATCTCCTATTAGGACGTAGTGAGGTGCGCACTTTCGCACTTGGTGAGCTTTTTTTGGGTGGTGTGGGAGGTCGCCATTTTTGAGGAACTTTTAGATTGGATATCTCCAGTCTGCTTGATCCTCTATAACCAGGCTCTCGTCTTGGTTGATGCTTGGAGAGTACAGTTGTTCTACCAGCAGCTCTACATTAGTTCCAACTATTTCTCGATGGACTATGGATAGTGCAACTGCCTTTACATTTTGTTCTCTAGGTATCGGCTCAATAAGGAAATGCTCAAGCTTGCAGATGATATCGCTTACTCTTTCGAGATATTTCATCATGTTGTCTTGTCTAGCTTTGCATTCTCCAATAATCTGCCTGGCTATGAATTGTGAATCTTTTTTTTAACGTGCAATTTTTGCACTTCGAGAGCTCGTATGAGTCTTAGACCTGCTAAGAGAACTTCATATTTGGATTCATTATTCAAGATTGGGAAGTTGTATTTCACAGAGCTCGTATGAGTCTTAGACCTGCTAAGAGAGCTTCATATTTGGATTCATTATTCAAGATTGGGAAGTTGTATTTCACAGAGGAAGGAATTCTCACTCCCTCAAGGCTGATCAATATTATTCCCCGCACCTGAATTTTCTTTTTCCGTTGAATCATCTGTATACATTGTCCAAATGTTGCTTTCACAAGTGTTTATGAGCTCTAGTAGAAGTCTTGTGCATTCTTCTACAATGTCTGAGAGAGTTTGAGCTTTGATTGCTTTCCTTGGCTTAAATGGAATTTGATATCCCGAGAGCTCGAGCGACCACTTCATCGTAATGACCTTTCTACTAATAGCACTGAGCTGATTGCTTTTTCTATTGCATTAAGATACATAGAGATTTTCTCCCATAACCTCTATGAGACAGGTTGAGGACGTTGTTCTAAGAAGTCCTTTAGCTTGATGAACGCCGCTTGGTAGTCCTCGGTCCACTGGAAGTCATTTAGTAGAATTTTTCTCCTTTGTCTGCCATTTTGCTGATGAAGCGCCCTAGTGCTGCCATCTTTCCTGCTACGCTTTGGACCTCCTTGACGTTTCTAGGAGGTTCCATGTCCAACAGTGCTTTTATCTTGTCTAGATTGGCATCAATGCCTCTTTTAGAGATCATGAAACCCAAGAATTTACTTGTTGAAACTCTGAAGGTGTATTTTTCTGGGTTGCGGTTCATGCGAGCAGTCTTCAGGGTTTGGAAAGTATCCCTAATGTTGTCAATGAAATCTTCAGAGGTCTTGGATTTGATTACTATGTCATCCACATAGACCTCTATGTTCCTCTCGAGCGGGTTTTTGAACACCATATGCATGGCCCACTTTTGCTCCTACGTTTAACAATAGGTCCCGACCTCTGTGATGTACAAGGTCTTTTCCATGTCTTCCACTGTCATCGGGATTTGATGGTACCCCTTGTATGGATCCAGGAAGCATAGCTACTAATACCCGGCTGTCGAATCCACTATTTGATCTATACTTGGAAATGGATAGGAGTCCTTCTGGTGAAATTTGTTCAGTGTCGTGAAGTCCACACACATCCTGCATGTCCCTTCTTTGTTTGGGACCACAACTGGGTTGGCTAACCATTTCGGGTACACCACCTCCTTCAGAATTCCTGCATCGAGAAGAGCTTGGACTTCTCGAGCTATGACCTCATTTCACTCAGGGGCGAAGTTCCTCTTCTTCTGCTTAATTGGCTTGACCCTTGCTTTGAGTCCGACCTTGTGTTCAGCAATTTTCCGGTCTACTCCCTAGAGGTCACTAGGCTGCCAAGCGAAGACCTTTAGATACTCTTGAAGGGAATCAACAAGTTTCAATTTGATTTTAGGAAGTAATACTTCTCCTACTTTTATCCCTTTCTCTGGGAATTATGGGTTGAGGAACACCTTCTCTCCTATACCAGCTGCCTGGATTCTATAGTCATCATTCCTTTTTGGGAGGTCGATGCAATTTTCCTTCCCAAGCTCAACCAAGCTCTCTTCATTAACCTCAACAAGGTAACATTCTACCGCCAATTGTCTATCCCCCTCTAGGACGATCCAAGTGTCTCCAACTTCAATTTTCATGTTGTAGTTGAGTAGAGAAATTTCTGCTCTCAGGTCCATGACCCCCCTTCTGCCCAGGATCGCATTTTAAGTCCTAGGGGCAACGACCACCATCCAATCCATGACCTTAGTGACTTCTTTGCCACTTACATGGATTGTCGTTGGGACTTAAAGGATCCCATCAGCTTAGGTTGTGCTGCCATTGAAGCTTGTTAGAGCTGTATCTGACCTTATCAGTAAGCTCTTGTCTATCAAAATCTGGTCGAAGGCCTTTCGATATAGGACATTCTCGGCACTTCCAATGTCCACCAGTATTTCGTGGGCTAGAGAATCTCCAATTTGGAGGGTCACTGTGAGAGGTGCTGACTCTTCTCCTCGAGCTTGCTTTGGCCTCCTTTCGATGGCATTTATTTTGCGCACATGAGGTTGTTGATTTTGGGGGGCTGTTGGAGGTGGATCAACAGGACCCACATTCCTTGATAGGAACTCTTACAGGTGGCCCTCATTGATTAACCTCTCAATCTCGCATTTGAGGTCAAAATAGTCCTCCGTGAGATGACCATGGTCCTTGTGGTAGTGACAAAATTTGGTAGTGTCTCTTTTAGCCACTAGACTCTTGAGAGGTCTTAGAGGCTTTAGCAGACCTCTCTTTTCCATGACCACTAGGATTTCAGCCTGTGAGGTCTTTAGAGGAGTGGCCACAAGGTCGGGCATGATCTTCTTCTTCTTGTCTGAAGTTCCTCCCTTTGACTGGAGGTCCTTCCTGTCCCTCTTTGAGGACTTAAGGCTTTTTGATCGCCCATTATTGTCTTTTTCAGTGGCTGCGACAAAGCCAGGGATCTTCTTCTGGACCACTGTCTCCTCAGCCATCATCAGTTTTTCTAGGAGCATCTGCAACTCCTTGATGGTTTTTACTGGCTCCTTGGCTAGCCTGAGGGATACGTACCCCCCTTGCAAACCTTGTTTGAAGGCAGTGATGTAGAGGACATCATTTTTCTGCTCTATCTCCACTACTTCATGATTGAAGCGACTATAGTAGCTTCTCATACTCTCTCCAACCTTCTGCTTGATGTTGAAGAGGTCGTTGATGTCTTTTTGGCACCTCATACTCCTTTGATAATTTTTCAAGAATAGCTCCTTCAACTGTGTCCAACTTGAGATGCTTGCTTCCGGAATGCCCTTGAACTAGGACTGGGCCTTTTTGGTCAGTGTTGACCAAAAGGCTCTGCATTTGATATCGTCTGGGAACTTGAACATCTCCATGTAAGACACATATTCGTCTATGTGCTGCAACGGTTCACCCATGCCATCGTATTTCATCTCCAAGTGTGGGGCTTTGAATCTTGGTGGCACCCGGGTGGTTCACATGTTGTGGACAAATGACGAGGGCTCAGTTAGGTCCACATTGTTCTACTATTACGTGATAGTAGGCAATTAAAATACTAGTGAGATCCTTGAATCCCGCCAACTACTCCTAGAATTGTGGAGTTTCCTTAGGTTGAGATATCTTGCCATTCATGTCTTTGTCGAGAGATACGAACTCACTAGCTGACCTTTAGACCAACTTCGCAACCTATCGATGGACGTCAAAGGTCTCAGCTATCTCTTCTAGGAGGTTGTGCCGAGTAGTAGTGGGTTTGTGGGAGATGTTAGGAGTCGTGCACATCTTGTCGTGGCATAGAAGTTGTATGAGATTAGTTGGGAGTTACCAGGTCATGAATCGAGGTCTGGTGGTACTTCTCTCGAGCTCATTTAGGAGATCTGTGACCTTAGAGGTCAGTGGTAACAGGTTGTTGCCCATGTATGCTTGTTGATTTCATGAGTCTGACTTTCAGATATTGAAGGTTGGGGTCTCAGACCCATTTAGGTTGATTTTTGTTCAGGTCATGCCTATTTGCATTGACTTGTCCGAATTGTACCCGTTTCTCCCATCAATAACATTCCAGCTTAACCTTTCATTAATTAAATTAAAAAGTGTAAAATTAATTAAAAATAAAGGTTTATAAATTAGAATTCCATAAAGTTGTGTAATGAAACTAAACTACCAAAATATTAATTTAATGAAAGAGAAAAATAAAAAGAAATATGTAAATCAAAAGTCCATGCATAGAGACAGAGAAAAGTTTAATTTTCTCCCCAATAATTCTTGAACAACTTGGTAAACAAATTAGTTAAAGTTGGATGAAATTAACTTTTTGCCAAAAGAATACGATGCAACTCCTATTTCGACCAAAAAAATTAAGAGATATAATTGGAAAATCAAATCAATTTGAACAAGGGGAGATTTTTCACATTTTAAATTGACATAAAAAGAAGAAATATTTTATAATTTTTCTTGAAAATCTTTAATCAAAACTAAGTTGGCTAGAACTAACGCGTTGCTTTGCCATGTTTGCAAAGTTGGTTTTTGGCCAATTTACAAGCAGATTTTCAAAATGTTTTCAACAAATAAATTATACAAATTTCTCCTAATATTTGCCAAATTTAATATATGAGAAATTTTATCTAATTTGGAGTTGATTTGATTATTCAAATATTTCTCTCAACTAACTTGGTCACAACAATAGTTATGCTGAAATTGTTTAGAAAATCGTGATTTTCATTCATCTTTAACTTGATTTTTTACTAAAGTTTTCTAGGCTTTTTCTTTTGCTAGATGTGGATATGTGATATATAAACTTTTAGCTCACATAAAGTCCCTTTGGTCCTCTAATTAATAAGCGATCGATTTGGTTATGTGAAAAGTGAAAATTTGTCCAACTTCTAGCTAGAAATGAGTTTTTTTTCTTTGTGGCATAATCACTGAAATTGTACTTTTTTTCTAGTTCGAAAATTTAATTTTTAAAATTATCAATTTGACCATTCATCTTTACGAATTTGACAAATTGATCATTATAAGGAACATTCTTTGAAAATTTTCACAACATTAAATGTCTAATTTGACAAACTCACAAAGTGGAATGGCAGAATTATCAAATTCCACAATTTTAAATGGTTAAATTGTTATACCCACAAAGTTAAATGGTTAAATTTACACGTTTTAAATTGAATGGTTAAATTAAAAAAAAAAAATGAACAACTTCGATGACTACATTGATTGTTCCATCACTTTTCTAATTATAACTTAGAATTCAACATTTTCACGTTATTTTCCATAGAAAATTGATAGACAGTAAGTTTCAATTATATCTGATGGGAGAAACAGGCACGACCCGGACAAGTCGACATAAACAGGCAAGACCCAAACAGAAGTCAACCCAAATGGGCTCAAGGATCTAGCCCTCAATACCTAAAAGTCAAACTCACTAAGTCAACAAAGATGGGTGGGCAGTGACCTATTACCACCAACATCCAAGGTCACCGACCTCCTAAATGAGCTCGAGAGAGGTACCACCAGACCACGCCCTCAACCTGGTAACTACCAACTTGTCTCATACATCTTCCATGCCGCAACTAATTGTGCACAACTCCTAACATCCCCTATGAGCCTATGGCCACTCGGCACGACCTCCCTAAAGAGACAGTTGAGACACTCGACGTCTACGGGCAGGTCGCAAAGTTGGTCTATAGGTTGGTTAGCGAGCTCGCAACTCTCGACAAAGATGTGAATGGCAAGATATCCCAACCAAGGGAAACTCAACGATTCTAGGAGCAGTTGGTGGGATTCTACACAATCTCACAACTATCCTAATTGCCTATTGTTAAGTAAAAGCAGAGCTCTAATCGAAGAGGTAATTGATTTCTTTTCAATATAATCAAATCATAATCTGTCTACGGACAAGGGACAGTCTTTTTGAAAATTTTTTACACTCAATTACTCTCGAAATACTGACTTAGGCATCGGAGCTCTTCCCTGGGCACAGCCCACTTTGGTGACAATCTCTACTTTCTTCTCATTTGCCGTCAATGACATCATTATGGCTTTGGTTTGACTTGGAGTTCACTTTTGAGTCCCATCACTTCTGAAGTCATCTATGGGAATCAAATAAAGAGCTTAGTTTTCTTCCTACATGAAATAAATAAACAAGCATAATGACTCAACCACAACCATCACCGGTCTAGTTGCCTTGCCAAGGCAGACCACCTACCAGGATGCAGTTATGCACCGACGAAGTGGTGCCTGAAGCCCTCCTCTTGGTGGAGAGCAATAGCCCAACCTGGGCTGCACAACAGGAGCCACCACAGCCCTCATGGTCTGGTCCGTCTTGGAGGACCCCACTCTGATCCTATTGCCAATGGCAATAACCCCAGGCCGTAGAGGTCTGGGAGAACACAAATATTGGTTCCAGTAGACCTTAAAAAAGAATGGTAGCAGCAATAGAGGGAATCTCGGGCAGGCAAGACTAACTGTCCATTGTACGTACTCTAATACCTTCCTAGAGAAATTTGCAACCACCTCGAGGTTAGGCTAGGCATACATAGTTAGATTAGCTTTTACCTTCAGAAGCAAGGAATGACCTCGGGTTTGATATAGAAGGTCAGAAAATAAGTCGAGGGCAAGAAAGGTCATAGGGGGGGAGGAGATCAACTTGTGACCGACCTCAGTGAAACCCTGAATAACGGAAGGGGTTACGACTTAAGAGACAGGCTCAACCGGGAAGCCATCTCACGAAGCTAGAGATAGGATGCTGGTCTTGAAGAGCAAAGGAGCTTGCTACAAACTCCTTTTGGAGAAAGGATGCCAGCTTAACGACAGGCAATAACGCTCGAGGGGTTGCCCCCAATCCACTGAGGAGAACAACTCCCCCTGCCAGTCAGGAAAGAAATGAAGAGCATGAGATATAGAGTAATGTGGACCTTTCGGAGCCCTAGCGTTTATCCACAGTATTCGAACCACTCGAATGCCACTAGGATTTAAAGCCCCATACCTGGACACAAAATATGATGGCATAGGGGAACCACAATGGCACATAGACGAGTATGCATCTTACATGGAGATGTTTGAGTATCCCGACCATGTGAAATGCAGAGCCTTATGATCAACATTGACCAGGAAAACTAAGTCCTGGTTCAAAAGTATCACAAAGGCAAGCATCTCGAGTTGGACACAGTTGAAAGAGCTGTTCCTGAAAAATTATTAGAGTAACATGAGATGTCACAAAGACATTAACAACCTCTTCAAACATAAAGCAAAAGTTTGGAGAGCGAACAAGAAGCTACGATGAGGTGGTGGAAATCAAGCAGAAGAACGATGCCATTTATATCACTGCCTTCAAACAGGGCTTGCGAGGGGGGTACGTAGCCATTAGGTTGGCTGAGAAGCCAGAGAAAACCATAAAGGAGCTATAGTCGCTCCTAGAAACATTGATCAAGGTTGAGGAAACAGCAGTCCAAAAGAAGATCCCTGGGCCTCAAGAGGTCAAATGTGGGAAAACAAGGACAGCTGACGAAGCTACAAGAAAGCTGGGAAGGACCTTATATAGTCCAAGAAGTCCACAAAAAAGGGAGCTATAAGCTCGTTGATCTCGAAGGAAGACAACTACTGAGACCTTGGAACATTTTCCATCTAAAGAACTTCTCTGCCTAAAGCTACTCAAACGTTGTAGACCTTGCTGACTCATTAATTCAGCTAGATACTCTCCTAAAGGACCTCACTGAAAGCAATAAGACCTCAGCAATGCCCTCGGTATAGTTTGAGCAAGACATGAATAAAAGATAAGTCTTTTCTTTTCAGAGCTCATTGAAATTTTACTTTACGTTATTTGCCTCAAGTTCAAAGTGCCAACACAAAGATAGAATACTTAGAAAAGAAATCAAATTGAGGAATAATAAAGGTAGGAGGCCACAAACAACCTCATGCGAAGGTATTCAGTACAATGCAGAAATGAAACGGGTTGAATATCCAAAATATCAAAAAAGAAAGATTGAAAAAGTCCTATTCTATTACAAAAATCTCCCCCCTTACCGCATCATGAAAACTTCTACTACTTCCTAGGAAAATGATGACAAGAGGAACATGATCTTCATTGTCCTCGTCCGTAGGGATATCGATTGGGCAAGAGCTACTCGGGGGAACCCCTTTTTCAACAACTGTTTCTCCACCAACAACACTAGAAGGACCACCACAGGTCGAGTACCTTCTCCGAAATAAGTAAACATGAATTGAGGAAAAATTTCAACAAACGAATCTACAATGCAAAACATGGCTATACCTTCAGGAAATATCATGGCCTGAGGGACAGCATCCAGGACCTCCTTTTCAGAAACCTCGACCTCAGAGGTAGATACCACGACCTCTTTCCCTTTCCTAGAAGGACTTTCATTAGCCTGTCCTACCTGGGTCAAGGCCTCTGCCCTAACAACCTCTTTCCACAAGGTAGATCCCAAGTTCTCTTGATCCCAAGGAACAGGGCTGAGCAACTCTGGATGGTAAAGTACGACATCATATTCAGGTTTGGTCTTCATCTCTGGATAAAGCTCTTTGAGTTTGTCTATCACCTCAACATACAACCCCATCATTTGAGGCTTCGTCAAGGTTTCCACATATTCCTAAGCGGTAGGAACTTTCTCAAGCTTCTCCATAGAGAGGTCACCATTTTCATCACAAAGGCCTTGGAACGCCTCTAACTTGGCCTCAAGCTCTTGAAGACGCTCCCCTTGCTGAACACCAAAAGTGATCGGCTTCGCCTTATTCTTTTCAACTTTCTCTAGAGCCACTAAAATTACTTGGACATGAGCTCTGGTTTCCTCGATTTCCTGCTTGCTTGCAGATAGAAGCTTGTTTACCTTATTAGCAGAAACATTGGCCTCCTTAACAGAAGCTGCGAGCTTTGCATTTTCCTTTTCCAGGTGATCCTTGGAATCCTAGAGCTTGGCAATCAAGGACTCAAACTCCTGATCCTTATGGCCTTCTCAGTCTACCTCCTTAGGCACTCGTCGTGGAATATATGATTCTGCAAATAAAAGAGGAAAAAGGTTAACACCAAAATCAAAATAAAATTGAACCAATTAAAAGTTTATAGAAGGTCACGAGAACTTACTGCGATGTGAAGGGAAGCAGAGAACTTGTCGAGTTCCTCATCAGTTAGTCGCCGGCAAATTTCCTGGTCAACTGAAGGAGTGGGCTCCATTAGAAAGGATTGGGAATGGGGACATTGGAGTAGAGAGTCAGAGGCTTCCATAGCAAGATTAGTTACCCATCTCGCAGTCTCATCAGTAGCATGGGTCACTAGAACAGCACTCCCCAACCTCTCCAAAATTGAGGCAACCTCCTCGGTGACATAGCCCGGGAAGGCTGGTTTGTACCCCAAGGTCACTGGAGCCTTCCCTTTCCTGGAAGAGCTCGGAGGAACCCTCTACGTAGGCTGAGAAGAAGGTGAAAAGGACGAGGTTGAAATCTTGATGGGCTTGTCAGAATTCTTCATTCTAGAGACTGTCAAGCTTCGTTTAGAAGCAAACCGAGAAATCTTCTCCACAACCTGTTTTCCCTTGCGCTGGGGAACAGGAATTTTAGCAAGAGGAGCTATAGCAAAAAGAGGCACCAGCAGTGCCTTGAGCTCCACCAAAAGGAGCTTGAGAAGGCTCAGGTTTGAATATCCAAGATGTGGTCCTCATTGTTGTCAAGGCAAAGAAAAAGAAAGAAAGAACTGTTAGTACAAAATCATAGGTTAGTAAAACTAAGAACCAGTTAGAGACAAAGAAACTCCTTACCGGAGGCCCCAAAGCTTCCCTGACCGAAGGGATGTCACGCTGTGCAGGACAAACTAGCTCAACAGGACAAAGGAAAGTTTCAAGCCAAACTGGGGTAGTACACCCGACCGTGACTCTATCAGACCTGGCCAGGTCAATTAATTAGATTTTATATGATCCTAGAAACTGGTCACTAGCTAATTAGATTTTCTATGATCCTCCCTAGTTTCCCCAAGCTTGTGATATACCCTGTCTAACTCATAACCTAGTTGAGATTGGGGTGCCCTTTCAGGATTCTTCTTCGGGCTTTGCTGACATCAGGGCTGTCCAAGTAGAGAGGGCAACAAAGGAGGAAGGGCTCTCTTATACTGCTGCCACACTGATTAAGAGACCCCACTCTCGGCATACTGGCCACATCATTCTTCATTGCACCAGCCTTTGGGGAGGGCTCCTTCTTCCTTTCCTTTATCCCCTTTTTATGGACATAGTCCATTTTTGGAAGGTTCTCGTAGCCCAGTTCACTCCCCATTCCATCAGGATGATAGTATCTTTTTGAGCTCTTCTGGTGCTTTTTCGAAGGCTGGTGCCTCGACATCCAATATTAGGCTGCGTTCAGTCTCTAGAGTTGAACTAGAAATCTCAATTTCTCTTCGTCCTTCTTGATGATTCATAGATGGAGAGATACCCTAACTGGAATCTTAACCAACTTTCTTACAATGAGCTTCCCAACTTCTATATTTTCCGTATGTTTGACAGTCCCTCTTCTCCCGCCCTTTTTTTTAAACAGTGCTAAGAGGTCTTGATTGGCCACGGAGGGGCTAGCTCTAGCCAAAGCGCAACTGAGTCTGGTAATGGTGAAGGGCTTCCAACCTCTGTGGGATGTTTTGTTTCTTCACGGGGGAGAGGTCGCAGGACCCTAGCTGCTATGTGTCTTGACAGAGAGGGACCGGCCGTGGAAGTGAGGGGGTAGGTCGTGGTGTTGAATCGCTTGGGGTGGCAAGCAAGACTAGTGCTGTCATTCGTCGTAGAGCTGAGATGATGGCCATGTACACGGAACCTTTTCTAGGTCCCTTAATTGAGATCTCTAGCTCTGACTCTGACCTGTCTTCTTGGGAAGTCTTGTAATAGTTTTGGGATTAATATATGTTTTTTTGAGTACTGGATATTTTGTAGAGCTCTGTTTGTGACCTTTTGCTTTATTTTTCTACATTTGATACAACACAAAGAGTCTGTTTATGGTTGTTTTGTTTTCCTTTTTGTCTTTCTCTATGAACTGCTTAGCATTTTTCTTTCTTTTCTTTGAGCTATATTTCTACTCTTCACACACATAGCTTTTCAACAATTGCATGCTTGCATAATTGAACTGTCATTCGGGTGACTTAGATTAATACAAGCTTAATGACTTCATAAACTTTAGGAGAACTTAGCTTTAAATCATGTTGAGCTCATTGAGGTTGTTGCTGAATGTGACCAGTAGGTCCAAGAGGTCTTTCGTATAGTAGATGACCTTTAGGCATAAAACTTTTTTAAGTGGAAACCATTCTAAGGTCTCAGGAGTTGTCTCTCGTAAAGATTAGCTAGTTTGTAGCTCCCTCCGTTGTGGACTTCTTGGATTAGGTAAGGTCCCTCCTAGCCTTTTTGCAGCTTGGTCAATTGACCTTGTTTGCCAACATCTGACCTTTTGGGGACCATTTCTCCAACTGTGAAGTGTCTTTCTATAACTCGCTTGTTGAAAAAATTTGTTACCTGCCTTTTGTATGACTTATCCGCTTCAGTTGCCTTGTTCTGACCTCCTCAAGGAGGTTAAGCTCTACTCTTCTCTCCCCCCTCGTTTAAGATTGGGTCGTATTTTGTTAGTCTTAAAGATGTTTCCCAACTTCAACTGGCATTATTGCTTCTGCTCCAAAGCATAGACTAAATGGGGTTTCTCCAGTAGCTTTTCTGGGTGTGGTCTTGTATGTCCACGGTATGCTAGGGATCAAGTTTGGCCAATCCGCATTGTGACCATCTTTCTCAAGCTCAATGAGTCTCCTTTTTAACCCTTCTAGGATTGTTCAATTTGTAACCTTGGTTAACCCGTTGGTTTGTGGGTAAGCCACACAGGTCAGTCTTTGCTCATTGTGGAGGTTTTGCAGAAGGTCTTAAATGGATCACCTATAAACTATTGGCCATTGTCTGAAATGATGGCTCATGGGATCCCAAATCTGCATATGTTGTCCCTCCATACAAACGACTGAACCTTTTGAGATGAGACCACTATCATGGGTTTCGCTTCGACCTATCTGGTGAAATACTATACATTGACTATGAGGAATTTTGCTCCCCCCACTCCTTTTGTGAAAGGCCCCGACGATGTCAATCCCCCATAAGTCAAATGGTACTAAGGTACTGATTGGCTAGTATTTCACTGGTGGAAGATGTGATTTTTTCACATGCAGCTAGCAGCTGGTGCATTTTTGTATGGCCATCTCAATGTCTGCGACCATTGTGGGCCAGTAATATCCCGTTCATAGGATTTTCTTTGTGACAGCCTTCAATTTTACGTGAGAACCACATATACTGTTATGTACCTCGTCAATCACATATTTACCCTCCCCTGGACTTAAACACTTGAGTAGTGGCCATGTGTATGACTTTTTGAATACCTCATCTTCCCTAATCAAGACATAGTGAGGTGCCCATCTTGACACTTGACGAGCTTTTTTTTGGTCCACAGAGTGGTCACCGTGTTTAAGGAATCTGAAGATTGGGTATCTCTAGTCTGCTTGATCCTCTATGACCAGACTTTCCTCTTGATCAATGTTGGGAGAGTGTAGTTGTTCTAGAAGTAGCTCGGCATTGGTTCCTACTACCCCCTTGTAGACCTTGCACAGTATGTCCGCTTCTGAGTTTTGCGCTCTAGGAATCTATTCAATGAGAAAGTAGTCAAGTTTTGATATGGTGCCTTTTACTCTTTTGAGATATTTTACCATGTTGTCTTCTCTGGCTTCGTGTTTTCCTGCTACTTGGCTGGCTACGACTTGTGAATTTGTTTTGGGATGCAATTTCAGCACTTTGAGAGCTCTTATAAGCTTTAGGCCTGCTAAGAGGGCTTCATTTTCAAATTCATTGTTTGACGTTGGGAAGTTGTACTTCACAGAGTGAGGGATTCTCACACCCTCAGGGCTAACCAGTATAATCCCCGCACCTGAATTTTCCTTCTCCGTGGACCCATCCATGAACATGCTCCAGATATTGCCTTCACAAGTGTTTGTGTGCTCCAATGGAGGTCTGGTACATTCTTCTACGAAGTCTGAGAGGGCTTGAATTTTGATAGCCTTCCTTTGCTCAAATTGAATCTGGTACCTAGAGAGCTCAAAAGACTACTTCATCATCTTGCATGAGAGTTTAGGCTTTGCCAGAGCTTGGATCAGAGGTAAGTTGGTTAGGACTCGTATTGAGTAAGCTTCAAAATATGGCTTTAATTTCCTTGAAGTGATAATGATGAGGTATAGAAATTTCTCGAGGACTGTATATCTAGTCTCTGGACCTCAAAGTAAACGGCTAACATAATAAATAGGGAATTGTTGACCTGACCTTTCTGCTATAAATACCGAACTTACTGCCTTTTCGGTCGTGGTCAGGAACATACAAATTTCTTCTCCCGATCTTGAGGAGACAAGTTGAGGAGGTTTACCTAGGAAGTCCTTCAGCTTGATGAATGCTTCCTAACAACTTTCAGATCACTAGAAATCCTTTGGCTTTTTCATGGCGTCATAAAATCTTTTTCCTTTGTCTGCCATCTTGTTAATAAAACTTCCTAGATCCACCATTTTTCCTGGTAGGCTCTGTACTTCTTTGAGGTTTCTAGGAGGTTCCATATCCAGCTGGGCTTTGATCTTGTCTGGGTTATTATCAATGCCTCGCTCTGAGATCATGAAGCCTAGGAACTTTCCTGCGGAGACCCCGAAGGTGTATTTCGCTAGGTTGAGCTTCATGTGAGGAGTCTTTAGGGTTTGGACGGTTTCCCGGATGTCTCTTATGAAATCTTCTATAGTTTTGGATTTGATCACTATGTAATCCACGTAAACAGCAATATTTCGCCCGAGTTGCTTCTTGAAAATTTTGTGCATCACTCACTGAAAATTTTCAAACCAAAAGGCATCTTAGTGTAGCAATAAGTCCCGACCTCAGTGATCAATTAGGTCTTTTCCATGTCTTCAAGGGCCATTGGAATCTGGTGGTACCCTTTGTAAGCATCGAGGAAACACAGCCATTGGTACTCGGCTGTGGAGTCTACCATTTGGTCGATGCTGGGAAGGGGGGAGGAGTCCTTCTAGCAAAATTTGTTCAATGTGGTGAAGTGTCCCCTCCTTCTTTGGTACCACTACAGGATTGGCCAGCCATTCTGGGTACACCACTTCTTTTAGAATTCTAGCGTCAAGGAGAGCTTGGACTTCTTTTTCTATGACCTCGTTGCACTCTGGGGCAAAGGTCCATTTCTTTTGCTTCATTGACTTAACCCTTGGCTTGAGCCTAACTTTGTGTTGTGGAATAGTTCGGTCAACTCCTTTGAGGTCGCTGGGCTGCCAGGCGAAGACTTCCAGATTTTCTTCAAGGGAATCCACCAGCTTCAATTTTAATCCCTTTCTCACGGAATTTTGGGTTGGCTGAATTCTGAAGTGGTTGTCCTCTTTAAGGAGGTCAAAGCATTCCTCTTGTTTAGGCTCTAGGGAGCTCTCTTCATTATCCTTAGCTAGGTAACACTCCGTAGCCATTTACCTTTCTCCTTTGAGGGTGATCCAAACTTCTCCGACCTGGATTCTCATGTTGTAGCTGAGTAGGGAGATCAATGCTCTTAGGTCCATGACCCAACTGCGGCTAAGTTTGGCATTATAGGTTCCCGGGGCATCTACGACCATCTTGTCCATCATCTCGATGGCTTCCTTGCCATTTACCCGGACTGTGGTTGGAACTTTCAGGATTCCATCAACATAGGTCGTACTGCAGTTGAAACTGGTCAGTGTAGTGTCTGATTTCTGGAGTGAGCTTTTGTCGATCCCTAGTTGGACAAACGCCTTGCGATAAAGGACATTGACTGCACTTCCGGTGTCTACCAAAATTTTTCTCACTAGAGAGTCACTGAGCTGGAGTGACACCGTTGGGGGTTCTGAATCTCTCCCTCAAGCTCACTTCAATTTCCTCTCTGTGGCATTTATTTCACCGATTGGGGCCTTTTGATTTTGCAAGGCCACTGGTGGTGCGTTAGCAGGCCTTGTATTTTTGTCCAGGAAAACTTGTAGGTGGCCTTCTTTTTTGTGCCTTTCAATCTCACGTTTGAGCTTGAAGTAATCCTCCATGAGATGGCCATGGTCCTTATGGTACTGGCAGAACATTATCGTGTCTCTTTTGACGACAAAACTCTTGAGGGGCCTGGGCTGCTTGAGATGGCCTTTCTTTTCAATAACCATCATGACCTCAACCTGTCATGTCTTGGTTTTCCTTCTTTTATCTGAGATTCCCTGTCCCGCTTTGTTTTTTGAGGACTCCTTGGATGTAATCTGTTATCTCTGTCTGTGGATGAGATGAAGCCTGAGATCTTTTTTTGAACCGTGATTTCCTCAGCCTTGAGTAACTTTTCCAAGAGCTTCTGTAGCTCCTTAATTGTTTTCACTGGCTCCTCAACCAATCTGAGGGCTACGTACCCCTTTGCAACAATTGCTTGAACATACTGATGTAGATGGCATCCTTCTTTTGCTTGATCTCCACTGCTTCATCGTTGAAACGACTATAATAGCTCAGAGTGCTCTCACCGACCTTTTGTTTGATGAGGAAGAGGTCGTTGATATCTTTCTCGCACCTCGTGCTGCTTTGATAGTTTTTCAGAAACAACTCTTTCAATTGTGACCAGCTTAATATGCTTGCCTCAAGGATTCCCTTGAACCATGATTGGGCCTTTTTGGTTAGCTTAGACCAAAAGGCTCTGCATTTAACGCAGTCCGGTTGTTCAAACATCTCCATGTAGGAGACATGCTTGTCAATGTGTTGCTATGGCTCCTCAGTGCCATCGTATTTTTTCTCCAGTTGTGGGGCTGTGAAGCCTGAAGGCATCCTGGCTGTTCGGATGCTGTGGACAAACGCCGAGGGCTCAATTAGGTCCACAGTGTTTTGTCACTCCTAATTGGTTGACTTAGCTGCTCTCCTTGGTCGGCTGGGGGCTACCCCTCGACGAGGTGGTATCCTTACCCTAAGTGGAGTTCGTAGTGAGCTCCCCTGCTCCTCAAGGGCTACATAATGTCCTTGGATTCTGGAGATGGTAGCTCGACTAATCTAGTATCTTAGGTCATACCCCCTTTGATGATTGAGGGTATGCCTGAGGTCGGTCACAAGTAAAGTCCTTGGTCCTTGTAACCTTTGTTTTGGCCGACTTATGTCATTACGTAGGGGGTCAGTCCTTGCCTCTGAAGGTCGAAACCTGTTCGGCCGAGTATGCTTGGTTTGGCTCCTAGGAGTTGGCATTTCTCTTCAAAAGGTATCGGAGTATGCCCTGTGGAAATGTAATCTCTTCTGTATGAGATTCCCTCCAAGGCAGCCACCATTGATTCCATTAGATTTGCCGGCATAGATACCCGGGGTTCCTCTAGATCTCTGCGGCCTTGGTGGCCTGGGGTTATTTCCATTTGTAGTGAGATCTGGGTGTCTCTCCTGCGGCCCTTCTTGCACCAGTGTTCGGTTGGCCAAGACATTCTGGGATGGGCCGGATTATGCCGGCAACTATTAGCCTTTGCTGTGTGCTTGGCCCAGTTGCCGTCAGTGACAACCTGTGTTGGCAGCGGCATTTCTGGCAGTATCCCTTCAGTACAAAACTGTGTTCTGGCTGGCGGCCTGCCACGGCGTGGAGACTGAACATGCAAAGGCTGTGATTGTGCCATCAAGATTGCTTTATTTGTTTTGTGTATGAGAAAAAGTTAAGCTTTTATGTTCTATTTCCCACATGTGGAGCCAGAAGTGACGGGTCCAAAAGTTATGGGCCGGATCACCCCCGCAGATCCTAATGGAGCTCCGCCGCTAGCAGCCTGAAAAGATAAGAAAGAGAGGTCACCGGAGTGGGCTATCCTCCATGGAAGAGCTCCGATCCCTAAGTTAGTATTCTGTGAAAGTTTTCCTGTAAAGACCGTTCTCAAGAAAGCAAGAGAGTTTTTCTTGTTGTTCCCAAACTGACTGGGTGTTTTTGTTTAAGTAGAGAGAAAATGATCAGTTACCTCCTGGAATTGGGTTCCCCTTTATGTAGTTGTTGGATATTAGGATAATTGTGGTATTTAGTCAAATCCCGCTAGTTGTTGCTTGGATCTTGCCATTCACATCTCTATGAAAGTTATGACCTCACCATAGACCAACTTCGCGACCTCCGCGTGGACATTGAGAAACTCGGACATCTCTTATGGTGAGGTCGTGCCGAGTGACCCTTGGCTCCTTGGAGTGACTAGGAGTCATGCACCGGTGATAATGGTATGGAAGATTTATGATTCAGATTGAAGCTTGGTAGGTCAAAGTTGAGGTCTGGCAAGACCTTAGCTCAAGCTCATTTAGGAGGTCGGTGACCTCTAGGTCTGTAACCTGGGAGGTCGGTGGTGGCGACTTGCTTGCCCACACGTCCTCGTTGACTCTATGAGTCTGACTTTCAGGTATTTACGGCATGGGGCCCTCTAGCCCATTTAGGTTAACCCTAGTCCGGGTTCTGCCCATTTGGGTTGACAAGTTCGGGCCATACCCGTTTCACCCATCACCAAGAAACGTTGCTTGATATTTATTTGAAAGATTTGAAATATGTGATTAATCGTCATCAAAGCAAGAGCAGGCTTTTTCAGCCCATTGGACATAAAAATCCAACAAAGCTTCGCATGATTTTCACACCGCAAGAGCCACAATGGTTCATAAGATTCGAAGTAACAAAGGACCATGCAAGAGATAGTGAAAATGTTCAAGATGATGTTGTTGCTCAAAAAAAAAAAAAAATCACATTACTAAGGTCGTATTCAGATGCATAATTGATGGGAAAAACATGCATGATCTGGACAAGTTAATCTAAACGGACATGACCAGGACAACCCGGACAAAGTCAACCTAAATACCTAAAAGTTAGACTGATGAAGTCAACGAGGAGAGGTGGGCAGCGACCTGCTACCGCCGATCCCCCAAGTCATTGACCTCCTAAATGAGCACATGAGAGATCTTATCGGACCATGACCTTCGACAGGGTAAAGCTCCAATCCATCACATACATGTACCATGCTGCGACCAACTGTGCTTGACTCCTGACATCCCTTATGAGCCTACCACTACTCGATGTGACCCCCAGAAGAGATAGTCTAGACTTTAGACTTCCATGTGTAGGTCGCGAAGTTGATCCAAAGGTTGGTTAGCGAACTCGTAGCTCTCGATGGAGACGTGAATGGAGAGATATCCAAACCAAGGAAAACTCCACGATTTTGGGAGCTATTGGCAGGATCTAATATGATCTCACAATTATCCTAATTGCTTACTGTCACGTAATAGAAGAGTCATAATCAAAGAGGTAACTTACTTCATCCTAATGAATAATAAAATGATAATCAGTCGACGGACAAGGATAATGTTTTAGAGTTAATTACACAGGATTACTCTCTAAGAATACTAACTTAGGCATCGGAGCTCTTCCCTGGGCGACAATCCACTCCAGTGACTTATCCTTTTCCCTCTCAGGTAGTGATCATAGATGCCATTGCGGTTCGGGGTGACCCAAAGGTAGCTTCTGAGTTCCATCAATAATATTTAACTTTTTATTTTCGATGAGCAAAACAAGCAAAACCCGGACTTAAGTCAACCCAAATGGGCCAGAGGGTCCCATGCCTTCAATACCTGAAAGTTAGACCCACAGAGTCAACGAGGACATGAGGGCAAGTGGCCAGCCACCACCGACCGCCCAGGTCACTGACCTAGTGCTCATTGACCTCCGAAATGACCTCGAGCTGAGGTTTTTTCTGACCCCGACTTCGACCTGGCAAGCTGCGATCCGAATCATAAATCTTCCATGCCATAACCATCAACCGCTCTAAGGAGCCAAGGATCACTCGACAAGACCTTACTAGAAGAGATGTTCGAGATCTTCAACATCCACGGGGAAGTCATGAAGTTGGTCTGAAGGTCGGTTAGTGTGCTTGTAGCTCTCACAAAGACGTGAATGACAAGATTTCTCGTTCCAGGGAAACTCCATGATCGTGGGAGGAATTTGCGGGATTCGACTGAATCCCACAATTATCCTAACTGCCTACTGTCACGTAATAAGGGGCCGTATTTCATTAGGTAACGGACTCTTTCTCTACCTAAACAGAAACACACAATCAGTCTATGGACATCTAACGAAAAGATAATAGAAAACTGAGTCTTTTTGCTTTCTGCATTGACGGGAAAACTCTTCTAAAATACTAACTTAGGCATCGAAGCTCCTCCCTGTTCGACAACCCACTTTGGTGACCTCTCTTTCTCATCTTCTCAGGCTGCAGAATACTGAGCTCCATCAGGTTCTGTGGGGTGACCAAATCTAACATCTTTTGGATCCCATCACCTCTGGCGTCGTTTGTCTGAGGTTGTAACAAAAAAGCCTAGCCTTTTTCCCATACACAAAAAACAAACAAAAGAATCCTGATGGCTCATTCACAATCCTTGCATTTTCAAGCCCCAAGTTTTCCGGCCGATCAAAGCCCAACCTAAGAAGGCTCGCACCAGAGACACCTACATCTCATAGCAAATGCCAACAACTCCAGGCCGCCCAGACAACAGAGATCCAGAGAAACCCGAATATCCATGCCAGCAAATCTAATGGAAAGAATGGTGGTCTCCCTGGAAGGGATCTCTAGCAAGAGAGATTATGTTTCCACTGGGAGTACTTCGGTACCTTCCTGGAGGGATATGCAACTGCCTAAGAGCCAAATTGGGCACACTCAGTTGGACAGGCTTCAAGCTTCGGAGGCAAGGAGAGACCCCCCGTGCAATGAGGCAAGTTGAGAAGCGGGTCAACCAAAACAAAGGTCACAAGAGGCGAGGACCCTACCAGTGACCGACCTCAAAGAAACCCTCAACAACAGAAAAGGGTATGAGCTAAGAGACAGGCTCAACCAAGCAGCCATCTCTAAGAGCCAGGCATAGGGTGCAGTCCCTGAAGAGCAGGGGAGCTCGCTGCGAACTCCTCTTGGGGCAAGGATGCCCCCTCATCGTAGCCTAATCGAAATGACAGGCGAAAGCTCTTAAGGGGCAGCCCCCAACCCACCGAGGAGCGTAGCTCCCCCAGCCAATCAGGAGCAACAAAGCACTGTGGACCTTACCAAGCCTCCGTCGTTTGTCCACGGCATACGAGTAGCCAGCATGCCCTCAGGCTTCAAGGCTCCACAATTGGAGAAAAAATATGATGGAATTGGAGAACCTCAGCAACACATTGATGAGTATGTCTCCTACATAGAGATGTTCGAGCATACCAACCATGTCAAATGTAGAGCCTTCAGGTCCACGTTGACCATAAAGGCCCAATCGTGGTCTAGGGGAAATCCTAAGGCAAGCATCTCAAGCTAGACACAACAGAAAGAGCTACCCAAGCAGCACGAGGTGTGAAAACGATATCAACGACCTTTTCCTCATCAAGCAGGAGGTCGGTGAGAGCACCCGGAGCTATTACAGTCGTTTCAAAGACGAAGCAGTGCAGATTGAGCAGAAAACTATGCCATCAACATCATTGCATTCAAGCAAAGTTTTCAAGAGGGGTATGTAGCCCTCAGACTGGCCGAGTAGCTAGTAAAAACAATCAAGGAGCTGCAGTCGCTCTTGGAAAAACTATCAAAGTTGAGGAAACTACGGTCCAGAAGAAGATCCCAGGCTTCACCTTAGCCGTAGATAGAGACAACAGAGGACATCTGAGGAGTAATCAAAAGCAAAAGCGGGATTGGAAAGAGCTCCCCCCTAAAGGGGGAACTTTTGACAAAAAAAGGAAGATCATCCCCAACATTGTGGTCACTCCACTCAAGACATCACAAGAAGAGGTTATGATGGTCATGGAGAAGAGAGGCCTTCTGAAGCCACCCAAGCCTCTCAAGAGTCCCGTGGCAAAGAGAGATCTGACAAAGTTCTGCCACTACCATAAAAATCATGGCCATCTCACAGAGGATTGCTTCGACCTCAAACGTGAGATTGATGAAGGAGGGCCACCTATAGGATTTTTTTGGCAAAGAAATCAATACCCACAAATCCATCACCAGTAGGCCCGCACAACCAAAGACCCCCAGTTGGCAAGATAAACACCATTGAGAGAAGGTCGAAGGGAGCTCGAAAGGGAGATTCAAAACCCCAAATAGTGTCGCTCCAAGTCGGCGACTTCCTAGTGAGGAAAATCCTAGTTGACCTTGGGAGTGCTGTCAACGTCTTATACCACAAACACAGCTCTGACCAGCTTCTACAGCAGCACAACTTATGCCGATGGAATCCTATGGAGATGTCACTGAAACAATAGACTGGATGATTGTGGATGCCCCTGGAACCTACAATGCCATACTTGGCCGAAGGGGGGTCATGGACCTGAGAGCAGAGAGCTTCCTGCTCAACTACAACATGAGGATCCAAGTTGGTAGTACTTAACGAAAGGGATAGGTGAAGCAGTCGGAAACAGAATTTGAAGATTCATTCTTGTTCAGAAGCTTGCAAAACAAGAAACGAAAATAAATCTTGATCCAATTTTCCTCCTAATCAAACTTCAACGGAATTAGTTAGAAGACGAAAATCAAAATCAAGCGAAAAAAAATTTTCGAAGTAGTTGAAAATCGGAAAAGCCGAAAAGAGGCCACATTAATTCATCAAAAACTCTCCTCCAACTCTTAGGCATTCATCCTTATTTATAATAGTAGAAGTTCTATATTCCTAATCAGACTATAAAATAGAATCCAAGTAAACAACTAAAGCTAAATATTGTTGTCCTAATCAGACTAGGAAATAAAAAAAGAAAAAATCCGGAAGAAAACTATAAGAAAATAAAACAAGTTTCTAAATAAAATTGTATCTAATTAAAGAAGTAAAATTATTAAACAATCTTGATCTTACTCGTCTACTTGTACTGCGTCAGTCTCCCCCTCTTGAAGAGAGTTTGTCCTCAAGCTCGCGCGTCACCATAGAAGCGAGAAAGATGTTGCACATTGAACGCATTGGAGATATTGTAACCATCTGATAGATCGAGATTGGTTCTCCAGGATCTGTTGCATGGTTTGGTCACGCTCTTCCTTTCCACTACGCAACTCTTCCAAGATCGCAGCCACAGTTAGAACTATGTTTCCGCTTGACATCTTAGATCTTGCATCTGATACCAACTGATGCAGTCGGAAACAGAATCTGAAGATTCGTTCTTGTTCAGAAACTTGCAAAACAAGAAACGAAAATAAATCTTGGTCCAATTTTCCTTCTAATCAAACTTCAACTCAAGTAGTTAGAAGACAAAAATTAAAATCAAGCGAAAACGAATTTTCAAAGTAGTCGAAAAGAGGCAACTTTAATTCATCAAAACTGTCTGAAAAACATTCAGCCGAAAAATGAAATTTATAGGCAAAACAAATCTTAACCCTAATCGGAAATCCTAACCCAAATCGGAAAGGTAAAGTAAAGAAATTGCAAAAAAACCCCTAGAAAAATAGTAAATTACGAAACTGACACTAAAAACTATAAAATTAAGAGAATGCCAATGAAAACAGAAAATTGCCCAAAACACCATCGAAAAGACTCCGGATGGCCGAAAAACTCCTTGCATCACAGCAGTCAGATTTCAGTCCGATCCGAGCTCGTTTTAGTCTCCTTGGGAATCGTGCCCGACCTCAATTCGATGTTTCAAACAGCTCCCGTCCTTTTCTTCAAACGTTCTGAACGCCGTGGAGCAGATTGTGGAACCAAACTTGCCCCGCATTTGAATTGCCTTGTTCAACAACCAGCTCCACGTCAATAGGCAAATAGCTGATAAATGTTACCTCACAGAAGACAGCAAGAAAGCTCCCCTGAGCCCAAGCAAGAGGAATGCATTGACCTCCCAAAAGAGGATGACCACCTCAAAATTCAGGCAGCTAGAAAAGGGGAAAAAGTCTTTTTCTCAACCCAAATTTCCTGAGAAAAGGATCCAGATTGGAGAGTTCATACCTCCAAAAGTCAAGGGGAAACTGGTGGACACCCTTGAAGAAGAAGGTCTTGGCCTAGCAGCCCAGTGACCTCGTGGGAGTTGACAGAACACAGGGTCGAACTCAAGCCAGACCTTAGACCGGTAAAACCGAAGAAAAGAACTTTTGCATCCGAGCGTAGCGTGGTCATTGCAAGGGAAGTCCAAGCTCTTCTTGATGCAGGAATCTTAAAAGATGTGGTATACCCAGTATTGCTAACCAATTCGATTGTGGTCCCGAAGATGGAAGGGACGTGGAGAATGTGTGTGGACTTCACCAAACTTAACAAATATTGTCAAAAAGATTCCTACCCCCTCCCAAGTATCAATCGGATGGTAGATTCCACAACCGGATAACAGTGGCTATGCTTCCTTGACACATACAAAGGGTATCATCAGATTCCGATGGCTCTCGAGGACATGGAAAAGACCTATTTTACCACAGACTCTGGAAATATTGCCACACCAAAATGCCTTTTGGTTTGAATAATGCCAGAGCAGAATTTCAAGGAGCAATGCATAAGGTATTCAAGAAGCAACTTGGGCAGAACATTGAGGTCTACGTGGATGACATAGTATTCAAATCCAGGACTACAAAAGACTTCATAGCTGATATCCAGGAAACTTTTCAAATCTTGAAAGCTGCACACATGAAGCTCAACTTGGCGAAATGCACCTTTGCAATCTCTGCAAGAAAATTCCTAGGCTTCATGATCTCGGAGAGAGGCATCGATGCCAACCCAGACAAAATCAAGGCTCTGCCAGATATGGAACCTCCCAGAAATCACAAGGAGGTATAGAGAATGGCAGGGAAAATGGCGACACTAGGATGCTTCATCAGCAAGATGGCAGATACAGGAGAAAAATTTTATAAAGTCATAAAAAAGCTAAAGGACTTTCAGTGGTCTGAAAGCTATCAGGAGGCGTTCACCAAGTTGAAGAATATTCTGGGCAAAGCTCCTCAACTTGTCTTCTGGTGACTAGAAGAAGAAATCTGTATGTACCTGATCACAACTAAAATGGTAATGAGCTCGGTATTAATAGTAGAAAGGTCAGGTAAGCAATTTCCCATTTATTATGTTAACCGCTTGCTTCAACGTCCAGAAACTAGATACACAAACATTAAGAAATTTCTATACCTCATCATTATCACCTCAAGGAAATTAAAGCAGTAATTTGAAGCTTACTCGATAAGAGTCCTAACCAACTTACAGCTAAAACAAACTCTAGCAAAGCCTGAACTTTCAGGCAGGACAATGAAGTGGTCTCTTGAGCTCTCAGGGTATCCAATTTGAACTAAGGAAGACCATCAAAGCCCAAGCTCTCTCAGACTTCATATAAGAATGTACCAGAGCTCCACTAGAGCACACGAGTGCTTGTGAAGGCAATATATGGACCATGTTGATGGATGGGTCCACGGAAAAAGAGACTTCAGGTGTTGGGATTGTACTGATCAGCCTTGAGGAGCGACAATCCCTTACTCTGTGAAGTACAACTTCCCAACCTAGAATAATGAATCCGAATATGAAGCTCTCTTAGCAGGTCTAAGCTTTATAAGGGCTCTCAAAGTGTGGAAAGTGCACGTCAAAACAAATTCACAAGTTGTAGCCAGCCAGGTCGCTAGAGAATACGAAGCAAGAGATTGCAATATGGTCAAGTATCTCAAAAGAGTAAGAGACGTGATTTCAAAACTTGACTACTTTCTCGTTGAGTAGATCCTAAGAGAGCAAAATTCAGAAGCAGAAGCACTGTCCAAAGTTTACCGGGAGGTAGCTAGGACCAATACTGAGCTATGCATAGAGCAGTTATACTCTCCGAGTATTAACCAAGAAGAAAGCCTAGGTTATAGAGGATCAACCAGACTGGAGATACCCAATCTTCAAATTCCTTAAACACGATGACCTCCCCGAGAACCGGACGGAAGCTCACCAAGTGCAAAGATGGGTACCTCATTACGTCCTGATCGAAAATGATGAGGTATATAGGAGGTCATACACATGGCTACTGATCAAATGCTTAAGTCCAGGGGAGGGTAAATATGTGATTGACAAGGTACATAGCGACATATGTGGTTCCCATATAGGGGCAAAAACTGTCGCCAAGAAGATCCTGCGGACGTGGCATTATTGGCCCATAATAGTCGCTGACATTGAGATAGCCATCCATAAATGCACGATCTATCAGTTACATGGGAACAAATCACATCTTCCACTGGTGAAATACCAGCCCATCAATACCTCAGTGCCATTTGACATATGGGGAATTAACATCCTCGGACCTTTCTTAAATTAGTGGGGGGTGCCAAATTCCTCATAGTTGCTGTAGAATACTTCACCAGATGGGTTGAAGCAGAGCCAATGACGGTGATCTCATCACAAAAGGTTCAATTGTTTGTGTGGAGAAACATTGCATGCCGATTTGGGATACCTCGAGCCATCATTTTGTACAATGGCCAACAGTTTACGAGTCACCCATTCAAGCCCTTCTATGAGAATCTTTATATTGAACAAAGATTGACCTCCGTTGGCTTGAGCCATGGCTTACCCTCACGCCAACGGGCTAGCAAAAATCACAAACCAAAAAATCCCAGAAGGACTGAAGAAGAGGCTCATTGAGCTCAAGAAAGAAGGTTGCCAAGTAGATTGGCCAAATGAAATCCCAAGTATACTATGGGCATACAGAACCACACCAAAAAAAGCCACTAGAGAAACTCCATTAAGCTTAAGCTTTGGAGCATAGGTGATAATGCCAGTTGAGGTTGTAATGACTTCTTTAAGACTGACCAAGTATAACTCAGTCTTAAACAAGGGGGAGTGGGGAGCTCGACCTCCTCGAACAGGTTAGAAACAAGGTAATTGAAGTAAATAGAACTTACAAAAATCATGGAACAAATTTTTTTAACAAGCGAATGAAGGAAAGACACTTAACGGTTGGAGAAGTGGTCCTCAAAAGATCAGACGTTGGCAAACAAGGCCGACTGACAAGCTTCAAGAAAGCTGGGAAGGACCCTACTTAATCCAAGAAGTCCACAAAGGAGGGAGGTACAAGCTAGCTGATCTTGAATTAAGACAACTTCTTAGACCTTGGAATGCCTGTCACTTTCGAAGAGGACAAGTCAGAGTCAGAGCTCGAAATCTCAATTGGGGGACCTTGGAAGAGCTTCGCATGCATTGCTATCATCTAAACTCTCCGATGAATGGCAACATGGGTCTTGCTTGCCACGCCAAGTGATTCAACAGCACGACCTGGCCCCGCATTCCCATGACCTAATCCTCATCTGCTAAGATGCATAGCAGCTTGAATCCTGTGACATCCCCCTCCTAGAGGAACAGAAGGCTCCACAGAGGTTGGGGCCCCCCCACCACTACTTGGCCCTGTGGCACTTTGGCTTGGGCCAGCTCCTCCTTGGCCTGCCCCGTAAAACCAGTCAAGACTCCTCAGCACTGTAAAAAAAAAGAAGGGGGAATTGTCAACATATGGAAAGGGTAGAAGCAATAAAGAAGTTAACTTTGAAAGGTTTACTAACTAGGGGGAGTAATCTACATGCCTGCACTAGCCGAGGGAAGGTCGCAGAACATCCACTACCACAAGCCTACACTGCTCAAGAAGGACCTTGGCCAGATAAGAGAGGTGCACCAGACCATGGGGCAATTGGACTGGGCCAATTCCATCAGAAAATCCCTATTCTGTCTCAAATCAAGGATAAAGGGAGGAAGCTCATTATAAAATAGCTGGCTTAGGTTCCAGTCTGGATACCTTTCCAACAAGTAGGGAGGAACATGGGTGAAGAAGAACTAAGATCTCCACTCCCCCTCTGGAGACTAGACCTGTCCCATTATGTGGTGTCGTTGGGCCAGCCGCAAGTACCCCCTGGAGGAACTAGAAGATGGGGGAACCTTCAGCATGAAAAAACAACGGAAGAGCTCCAGAGATACTAGAACCCTGTAAAGATGATAGGTCGCTATGAAAGATACTATCATCCTGATGGAGTTGGGGACAAATTGGGCCAAGGGCACACCCCAAAACTGGGCTATGTCCAAAAAGAGAGGATGAAGGGAAGAAGAAGTCCTCCCCAACCGATCATGAGGTAAAGAAAAAAATACTCAGCACGCCTTGAGTGGGGCCCCTCAATAGCCGCAACAACGGCAAAGTCTCCCTCGTCAGCAACCTTCTCTACCTGGATTGCCCAAATGTCAGCAGATTCCATGGAAGAGGCTTGGGAAACCCCAACCTTTTCAAGATCATAAGTCAGACGGGGCATATCACGAGCAAGGAGGACGAAGGGAGCATCATAAAATGTTTCATTAGTCAGATAATCGCCTTTGGGTCCCAAGTTTGAAGGGTCTGAAGAGGTAGACATGATGATTAAGAGAATCCGAATGAAATGCTTGGACAAGAAAGGAAAAGACCAGATGTAGGAAACTGCAGAGAGACACAAGGATGGCAAGAGAAGGTGAAAAACCTCTGATTTTAAAGGACAGAGAAAGTTGTTGGGGTTCTAGACAAAGTTCAGTGAATGAACAACAGTGAAGCGACGTTCCAAAATTGGGAACTCCTCAGTTACCAAACTAGGAATCCGAAAAGAATTAACCTCTGGTCTTTTGAAAAAGGGTTAGTTTTCCTAGGATCCGGGACGAACCAATGGTTCAAAAATAAAACCCTCCCCAACATCCTCCCACAATAAAAAATATAAAGATGCAACGCTTCTTCAGGAAAAAAGTGGGTCGGAGCTACCAAAACTGAAACGAGGTAATTCTCCCTCAGGATTTATTCAAAACGTTGATGAACCTTGTGTTTATAAGAGACTAGATAACAATGTTGTGACATTCCTTCTGCTTTACGTTGATGATATCCTACTCATTGGAAATGATGTTGGAATATTATCAACCGTAAAGGTTTGGCTATCTAGTCAATTCAGTATGAAGGATATGGGAGAAGCCAGTTACGTTCTTGGCATAAAACTCGTAAGAGATAGAAAGCTAAGAACATTAGGCCTATCTCAAGCCTCATATATTGACAAGAT
>JAOXNR010001010.1:0-10406 GCA_028571225.1 Parsonsia alboflavescens
TTCTTGCAAGAAACTTATACTCCCTCTATCCAAGATTGTTTATCTCAATTCTATTTTGCGATGTCATTGAATATAACATATTTTTAATTTAAATTCACTAATAACCTCAATTTAAAGGATTAGCATCCCACCATCAATCCATCATTTCGACCATTCTAATAGCAACTATGGTGCTTGTTGGCTTGGGACACTGATGTATTTGGGAGTACTTGATATTTTGACGAATGGGGTGTCTTATTTTTTCATTTTTCTCTGTAGCACACAACCTATTATGAATATAAAAGAAACTAAGAAGACGAGAAGCTCATTCAATCCAAATTACAGTCACATTATCAGAAATTTTTCAACAGAGGCAAGGTGCTCATGATAACAGAGACTCTGAGAGCCACAGGTCCTCATCTTTGTCTTGGAAAGAGTCTTTATCTTGATCAAATTGATTTGTTTTATACCTCTCATCTTTATTAATTGCACCAAATTGATAATTTCTGTAATTGTCACCTTTGGCATTCAACCTTCAATGGGACTCTGCAGGTAAAATTTATCTATGTCTTATGTCACTAGAGAATTGCTGAATTAAACGCTATTTTTCAACCCTTTAATTAATGCTTCTGACCCTAATATTTTTATGTGGGACATTCTAACTTCGTTATAGATTGTTAAGGCAGGGTAGTGTGAGAGTAGTTTAGTTTCTGAGTTCTATAAAGAAAGCACATATATTAACCTCAGTGAATACAAGTGCATGCCAGATGGGCTTCTTATTGCATATACTATCCTATTCCTAGCAGAAAATCTGGCCAATTTTATATTTTATCATTTGAGTTTTTTGCATTGCTCTGATTACTCCGTTTGTTTACTTCTTTTGTACCATGAAAAATCTTTTGGCCTATTGAAGCTATTCAATTGACCTCTAAATCAACTTTAAAATTAAAAAAAAAAAAATCAAAATCTACAAATGCAAGGTATGCCAAGGTGCTTTAAAATTTTTAATAAATTCCTATGTCTGCACTATACAAAATGGATTAATGGAGCTTCTGTAAAATGCAAGGTTGAATAGTACCTCAAATGTGACAAATACAAGGACCTAGAAAATTACTACTTTTCAAATCACCCTAGTCCTGGTGCAATTAGCTAAAAGGTTCCCAAAGAGGTTAGAAAGGGCTATATCTTGAGACCTTATTTAAGTTCCAACAAATAACTACAGCTATCCACACTACAGTCTAATGTATAAAAAATGTTGTAAGGTGTCATATCAATATAGTGCCTAGAAGTCAAAATCAACTAACAAAGAAGACGATCAAGTTGTGGTTCAAGGTTTGACTCGTGAAAAGTTGCTCATAAAATACCTTAGGTACACATGCCTCACAAAATAAGTGAACAAGATTTTACATAAACAGATAATTATGATGCAAAAGCCCCAGTAGGGGGAATATTTTCGGTAATTATAAAGGACAATAATGCAGCTTCTTAAATAATAATGTCGTAGCCTCCAGGTGGATTTCCAAAGCTGGTTTTCCCCATGCATATGTTCTTGCTAAAATCAGCTGGAAAAACACAAAGACAATTACTTCAAGTAAACTTTTGGCTTTCAAAGATGGTAAAAAAGAAAGAAAGTGGGGAAAGAGGAGATCATTAACTTGAATTAGAACAATGACATGGAAACAAAACCTAAGTTACGACAATAGATAAGTGTAATACCTCAGTTTAATAACTGAAACAGAAAAAAAGTTCAAGATTGAAACCAAAATCTGTGTAACATCTGAAATCAAACTCAAGAACGATGTAAACCAACCTTCAATGACCATGTCAAAAACTTCTTCTTCAAATGTAAGCACAACATCAAACAAGCCATCCGCGGCATTCTCTTGCCACCTCCGAGGTGCAGTTTTCACACCTATATTACCCTTCAGCATCGGCAATATCCCATTTCGCTTGTATCTGCAGAAGTATTAAAACTGAACTAAAAATTAAAGAATTCTGCACAATGGCCAAATGATTATTCTTTTAAACTCAATATTGAAGAACCCAATTATAAAAATTAATCCAGCAAAAAAATTAGTCTTTCAAAGTCCCTTCAAACTTAAAATAATTTTAGAAAAGAAAGAAAGAAAAGTTCGCCTCCAGTTCGGGGTCTTGGAGTCGGAGATCATCGAACATTTGCTTGTAAGGAGTACCGAACTGATAGACATTGGGTTCTCTAAGAGAAGGCCCAGGATGCTTCACGTGTTGACCGGTACCATAAGAGGACACGTCAAGACCCTCTTGCTTCAGAAGTGAGTGAGCTTCCATGCTACGATTCTGATTGGATGAGCACACCATTGCGAATCGGAGCTTCATCGTCACACCGGAATCAGTCTCTTGTTCAGAGCTTTTTACTTATTATTAAACCCTAAATCCACGTGGAGTACACATGTGACCCAACTCGGCGTCGCATCTGAATTTTCCCGGTGAGAGGGGTTTTAGGCTGTACTGCGGTTGTTTTCAGTTTACTGCAAAGAAAGTGCTTTTTTTTTTTCTCGGTAAAATGGCAATTTAATTCTATAACATTTTTTTGTGCCACGTAGATCTTTTTTTTTTTTTTTTCTTTCTTTTAGTCTTCTAAGATCCTTCAATTTTTTAGCATTTTCTCAAATGGCATGGTGTGATTTGATGGTATGTTCAATATTGATAAACTTTGGATTAAGGGGAAAGTACCTTTTACGGCGAAACCCCTCCCACCAGTCACGATAAGGCCTCTCGTGCCAGTGGAGGCGGGGTGTAAATCAGGGATGTGCACAAACTGACATAGGATAGATGGAGAGGACGTAACGAGTGACAATTTAATGATTCCTCGTAACGGGTGGCAATTTAATGCCCATGTTCTACGCCCAACGGGTTTCGAACCTCCGCCTACCGTTGGAGTTAACCAAACGTCACGCCGATCTTACCAACTCGCCTATGCCATGGGGGCTTCAATATTGATAAACTTTGTATTTTAGTAAGGATTTTCAAGCAAAAATAAATAGGTAAGATGATTTTTCCTCAAGTCAAGTTGGCTTTCTAGATTTACTAACAAAAAGTAGTGTAATTTAATTAAAACCACCTTTTTAATCTTTAATGTGGATATTTCTTAGCACTGGCTTTATTCTTATGGGAGCTATATGTACGATTAGTCCTCACTCTTTTATCTTAACAGGATTTACCTGCCCTGCATTAGACAAAGTATCTTCCGTATCCTTTCGTTTAATATCTTTTAAATTTTTATTTTAACGTTATAGCATTTGGTCATTGCAGCTTTTTACAGCAACCATTCTATTAAACATGTATTCTGTGTAAAGATCAATTAGCTGCTGCTTATACAGAAAAATAAAATAGTATCTATAGTTTTTTGTTTGATATGTATAATCATATAGACTTATCTGCCATAATTCCTAGGTTGCCTTTCTGGCTTCTGCAGTGGGACCAAGAGTTGCAGCAGCCTGCGCCCATGCCTCCTTAGCTGAATTATCTAAGAATGATGGTTCAACTTCATCTAGAAATGTTCTGCACATGGATGGAGCTCGGTATGATTATTAACACCTGGTTGCTATCTTCTTGCTAACTTTTATTCATTATTGTATATATATACTTGATTGCATAGGATTTATCTTTATCCATGTTTTGTATCCACGTCAGTAATGGAAAGGGTTTAGGTTTGGGCCTCTTTTTTACCTTCTGGAATTGAAGGCAGTGATTGTCCTTGTTATGATTTATGGTGTTCAACCAACCTTTGCTCTTAAATTTGGATGCTTTTCTCGTCCCCATTGATGGGTTCTCTTTTATCTATTCCTTTCTAATTCTTTCTGCATCCTTTTCTTTTGGTTGCCAAAAGCATGCATATTGAATGGATGACTGGCAAGGAAGGTGCCCTCCGCGGAGACCCTGCAAATTCCAGTCAACCAAAAAGTAGGGTGAAATAATGCTCCTTTTTTATTTTTTTTATAATCAATGTTCAAAATTTTTAGATGACAATCTGAGAGGACAAGTTTTTTTGGACTCAACATCATACAGAGGCTACTCTTTTATCTGCTGAAAAAGGTGAAGGGGGCGGCCATGGCTGGTCTAGCTGCTGCAGCCACTAAGGCGAAGCTCTTTGCTGGTCACGAGGAGAGTGAAATCCAAAGGTTATCAGCAAATATAATTACCCATCATTTGTTGCTGTTGCCGATACTATGTTACATAAGCTTTATTCTTTTTCTCGCCAACATGATTTGAGATGTTTTCTTATCTTATTGAGGGCCAATTCAAGGTTGCTCAAGAACATGCTTTAGGAACTGCATCACGTTAAATGCTCATGATTTTAGGTTAGCTTAATACTTTCTTAATTTGATAACTTAATATTAATTGACCAGCTGTAGATGTTCGCATCCAAATACAAATCTTGATTGGGATGTTGATGGGCTTGAGAAAATGCCATCTGAATTTTTAGATTAAAATTACTAGGTATGTTTTGATGATCTGCAACAATATCCTTCTTTAAAAAAGTCAAAAAGTTCCTTTTCAAACTTGGGAGTGGAAGCTAGCAAATGATGTCTAATTTTGCTAGCTGCTTCTTTCAAGAGTTTAGGGCTTTTAAAAAATGATAAAATTTAGATTTACAAATTACATTGATAAGCATATGATATATAATTCTGGCGCAGACAAGATTTTATATGGAAAGTTGGAGTATATTGATGGAGAGCTGATGATTAATCAGAGGATGTTTGTACTTTGGAGAGCCAAAAATATGTGTCCGGGAGTGAGAAGAGTACCGTGTGTGCATGAGTTTTTGTGATCCAATGGAAATGAAAAAAAGAAAACAAACAAATTGCAGGTTGTCGGAGACTGTTGGAGAAGAAAATGAACAGTGCTTGAGTTTGATTTTTTTTTTTTCCACGGTTCATGAATAGTAAAATGACTAAATACCCTTCACTATTTAATCAACCTATCGTTAACCGGTTAAAATGATCAAAATGGCCAAATAGTAAATATTTTAAGGACTAAATAGGTCAACAAAAAAAATTTTAAGGACCAAAATGATCAAACTGTCATACTTTGAGGACTACCTAGGTCAACAATTCTAAAATTAATTAAATCAAACTTTTTTTTAAATATACTTGCAAGATAGTACAATCTTTTTTCAAAATTTCTTCTGCAGTAAAATCTTTATGAAGTAAATAAGAGGTTTCTTACTTCTCATCAGGTAGAATGTTAGTATATAATGATGCAGTAGTATTATATATATTGATGCTGGTTAATTTGAGCAATAATAATCAATATCAACCAAGTGGCCAACATGTCTTGGGTATATAGAAATTTAACTTTCAAGTTCAACTTTCTTTCTGATCAGTTGAAAAGGAATGATGTGGTCAACCCAAAGATTCCTATGTAATTTTTGGGTTTTTGGAGATTTTGAATATTCTTGTTGTTCACACCCACATAAAAAACAACAGTTTTATAAATGTCGGTCTCTGAGAGCTCAGTCCTCAGGTTGTGACTCATCTCCACTGATTTCTGTTTGGCTCCATTTGTTAGATAGAGATCATTAAGAAAAGTGAGGCTACATAATGCTTTCTCTAGTTTTCATTGGCTCTTAAATCTTGGATTAGTTCATGTTTTTTCAGTATTAAAGTTGACCTTCTTAGAACTTATAAGGTGTTACCATATGCAAGATCATTGTAGTGAATGTCTTTACTCGCCAATACCTTTTCCATTTTTTAAAATAATAAAAGCAGTTGGTTTACTAAGCTATGCCATCATGATTATTCATTTGCTATGTTTAATGCTGTTTCGCTCAAATCAAAACTAAATGCCCGTCATATCCAAACTGACCCATAGAATATACAGCTTGACATGTTTTTGAAGGTTATCTGTTGTATTCACATGTTCTCCTCTATCTTAATTGCAGGGATTGGCATTTCAGTTAATCAATGATGTTCTTGATTTCACCGGAACATCAGCTTCCCTTGGCAAGGGCTCTTTGTCTGACATTCGCCGTTACTTCAAAGGGTTTATCGTCTGGTTTATTGAAGGATCATGGTTTATTGGACCATGTAGGCTTTGGAATACCTTGGAAAGAGTCGTGGAATACAAAGAACAAGGAATTGGCAAGGAAGCATGCTAACCTTGCTTCTGATGCAATTGACTCACTTCCAGAGACTGACGATGAATATGTACTAATTTCAAGAACAAAGTGAAAAAGAACCTTAGATAAGTCAAGATGGCACAAAATTCCACTACGGGAATTTTGTTTTCTTCCCTCTATAGATGTTTTTGGGTACACAAGGAAAACACCCTTCCGCTTAATTCGGCTGTATGCGTTCCATTTCTTTTTGAATAATTAGTTCATGGAGGAAAGGTCCTTCACTTGTAAGGCAAGTATTTATTATATTATATATATTTATATTATATTTATTATATTATATTATATATATATATATATTTTTTTTTTTTTTTTTTTTGTTGTATTAATATGTCCTAAAGTATATAATCATCTTATTAATAAATAAAGTGTTTTATTTATTTATTATCTTCCTATGTCCTTAATTATTTATTAACAGATATTATTCTTATTAGTAAGAATTAACGTGATATTATCTCTTTATTTGAATAATTTACATAGATGTTCTTAATCGTTGAATTATTCTTTGGACAAGAATAATTTGTAAAGATTAGCTTGTATTTATTCTCTATGATTAGTATGGAGATACTAATAGATTAGAAAATGGATAATCACATTCTATTGAAGAATAAACATAAGAAGTAGTTGTGGATACAAATGGCTTGAACATATGACATATTAATTAATGGTTTAAACTTATTCATTAATTGATTGTAATTGTGCATATATTCTCTAGACCAGAAATACTGTACATGAGACTTATATTTGAGTATTAGGAATTTAATATTACCATATTCACTTATTCGATTAAGTGTCAAGGTAATATATAATTCTTAATATTTAATTATGAAATTACGATGAAATTACGTATTAGTAGGTGACGGGATCCATTACTTCATAATTAAATAAATGAAGTACAATATTTAATATGTATTCTATTTATCTTGACTAGAAAGTTCTTGACCAAGACAATTATAGAGAAAAATGTTTCTCGAAGAGTCAAGTGATTAAATAGAATTAGACATGATTAAGTAATGGAGATTCCTTAATATGAATATAAATGGAGAGATTAAATGCATGGTAATTACAATGAGGTTCTAATAACAAGGAATTAATCTTTCACTATTTATTGGGTAGTCATGATATGTTACTAGATGTTACTCATTACTTATGGAAGATTGAATATATTTTGAGAGAATATTCAAGTTAGAATTGTCTAATTAATATCAAAGGGTTAATATTAATCCTATGGCCAACAAATAATGAATCTAGAAAGTCACACACAATAGAGTCAAAGTTTACAAAGACATTGAGTTTTTTACCTTTTTTATAAAAGGTACTAGTGTACTCCAAAGCCCAAAACTAAGTAACAAAACTATATTTCTAGATGAATTAATTAATTAATTCTTAATATTAGTTTTAGGCTTTTTCCTAAAAGAAATAAGAAAAGGCCAACTAATAGACTTAACCCATTAGGACTAAATCTTGAAAGTTTATTTATAAACCTTTTAAGGATTACTCTAACCGTAACTTTTATCAAAAGAGAATATGTTGTTTTGTGGTATAGGAACACCAAGTCACCGTCTGCTAGACTCGTGTGGATGATCTAAAGGTTCAACAATTGAAGAGCTGATTAAATTGTAGATCTGCGTGACAAAAGGTATTTAAATATTTGAACCTTTAGACATATAAAACAATTATAAATAAGATGAGTTTGATACTTTATTTCCGTAAATTGTATATTGTTTTTCGTCAAGATATTTTGCTTCCGTTACGCAATTTCTAACTAACGATGGTATCAAAGCCACTCATCATTATTTGTAATTGTTTGTTTTTGAATATCAAATTGAAAAGTTTTGTTTTTTGAGAAAAATTAAAAAACCCCAAACTAATAGAATCTTAATTGATTTAACCGTGGGATATCAAATTGTTGATTAGCATGAATAATGTGGATGTTCGTTGATTGTGATGAATGATTCAGGATTTTGATCGTCATGATTGGATATATATTAGTATATGCGAGATGTATATATATTTATATCACTGTTGCCAACGTCTTGTCATGATTGGAGTCACTGCATATGATGGTTTTGTTTTGTTGACTGTGAAGATAATCACTGCACTGTATAGTAATTTTAGACAACCATCAACGAGTTTTTTCCAAAGGTTTGGGGATTTTCTTTCTTAATTCAATTTGGTTTTAATTTTTGGTAATTTTCTTAAAACGGTTTTAAGAAATTTGTATAGAATTAAAGTCATTATCTTTAATGGTTAAAGATGAAAATTATTTTTTTGATAATTTTCTTAAATTTTTTTTAAAGAAAAATTGGAAAAATAAAATTTTATAATTCCTTAAAGAGTTAAGGGATAGATTTAAAATTTTAATTTGAAGTTCTAAATTGTTTAGAATTTATTTTTTATTTTTTATTTTTAATATTTTAAATGTTTTATGCCTTTTATTTGATTGATTTATTTATTTTGTGTTATTGAAATGTAGGATTGTCATGGGTTTAGGATAACCAATTATTGAATTGTTTATTCCTTGGGTTGTAATTATTAATTTAATTAAGCATTAGTATTTTATTTATTATTATTAGGCCTATGTGTCTATATCAATTTGTAATTTCACCTTGGTATGCCAAGGATATGTGATGTACTTGGAAGTCCATCAAGAGATCAAGGTCTACATTTTGAGGTTAGCCCAATTCTTAAAAAAAGTAATGGGAGCATAGAATAGGTCTTTATTTAATTTTTTTTTTTTTATGTAATAGTAAATAGGATATCTAAAGGCCCAAATCCAATCCCAGTGGCAAGGATTGGATTCTAGATAACCCACGACTAGTTGAGTCTGTTTATTTTCTTTGATTATACGTATGGAGATGCATGTGAATCGAAAAAATCACTGTGTAAAGCGAGACCTAATTTAAAAACCAAGGAATCTTCCATAAAAAATATTAAGTTGAAAAATGGTATAATTTATTGAAATTATAGCCAAGCTCTCCACCAGAATAAAATCTAAGAATATATTTTATATCTTTTATTATTGGCAATGGACACATAGGAATAATATTGGATATAAATAGAGATATTCTAAGATTTTATGAGCATAGAGATGTTGTAAGTGGAATAATATATTAGTTTCCAAGAATAGATGTACCCGATGTTACTAATATTCAAATTATTCTATTTGCTGTCTAGTGGGTATAACGTAACTAATATGATGGGCCAAGAATTGATGTACCTAAGGTCATGAATATTAGGAGCTAAATTTGATTGGGCCATGCAAAGTAATCGCATTGACAATAGTTGTCACTTATAAAATATTTAGTATTCCAAGAATAGAATTACCTGAGGTATATTAGATATTTATAACCCATTAAAATCCTTCCTAATAACGATTTCTTTTTTTCATTTGGAAGTGTGAAATTCGTAAAAATAGTGGGAGGCTCGATTTGTTTTCAAAACCAAAAACAAATTAGATTCGTTTAAGATGATTAACTAATTAACTTATCTCGCTTATTTTTCAAATTTTTTTCCGTAATGGCAACGTTTAACCCATTGACTAGCCTTCTTGAGAAGAATGAGCTTGATTGGCTTTGAAATTTGAGAATTGTCTTAACTTCTGAAATGATTGACTATGTGATAAACGCTCCTTTGCCTGTCAGTTTATCTAATGAATCAACTAAAGAGGAAAGAATCACTTATCAGAAGTGGAAAGATGATGATATTAAGGCCAAGTGTTACATGCTTGCTTCTATGAATAATGATTTGCAGAGGCAACATGAACATACGAGAACTGCTGTGGAAATATTAGTACACTTACAAGAGTTGTATGGAAAGAAGTCCAGGAATGCTAGATATTATGTATCTAAGTAATTATTTGGATCATGTTTGGCTAAAGAGGGTGATGTCTCAAGTCATGTCCTTAAGATGATCAATATAATTGAACGTCTAAACGGATTGGATTTAAAGATGGATGACAACCTCAAGTTAGACTTAATCCTGTAGTCATTGCCTGATTCATATTCTCAGTTCATTGTGAATTTTCACATGAACGAAGTAGAAGTTCCTTTTGCAATTTAAAGATGTTATATTAGCATGCCCTACAGCATGTAATTATCTTATTAATAAATAAAGTGTTTTATATATTTATCATCTTCCTTTGTCCTTAATTATTTATTAAGAGATATTATTCTTATTAGAAAGAATTAATTTGATATTATCTCTTTGTATGAATAATTTAAATAGGTGTTCCTGATCGTTGAATTATTCTTTGGATAAGAATAATTCG
>JAOXNR010001011.1:0-10402 GCA_028571225.1 Parsonsia alboflavescens
ACTTATTTAGATTATAATATTTTACACTTTTTCTCAGAAAATGATAGCCTTTTTGGGCATAAATCCCAACAGGTTATCATTGGTGCAGTCATCAAGACTCTTAATTCGAGGAGTGATGTTCTAAAACTATTTTCGAATTATGCTTTATCTCTCCAAGACCCAAATTTATGCACAGCTCTCAAGGTACAACTTCAGTTTATACAACTTCAATTGATGGCCGCCCTACATCACCAGATGGTGTACAGATTGCAGAATCATGCCCTTGATTTGTAGAACAGCAGATCTCTAGAAGCCTTGATGAGTTTCCCACCTTGGTCGAAATTCCAAGACAAAATAAGAGAGCAGATCTCGAGAGGCTTATGCCTATTGACTGGATTACCAACTATGGAAACCTTCGCAGATAGGAAGAACCAGTGCAGGACACTCTTTCAGCCTTCCGAAAGCTACCTGATAGACTCGTGAAGACATCTTTCAAGACTTCTCCAAAAGTGGAATCTAAGCAGATCTTCACTCAACTGATCATCACCCCATGTGATAAATCAGATCTTAGCATGCAAAAAGGATGTCCAGTTTCCTGCGATAACCATCTAGCAGAACCTAGCTATACTTCCCATGCCAACGGCCACTTTTTATGGGATGCCCCTGGATCTGGACTTCGTGATCCAAAATGCTCTTGTGCTGAAGATTCCTCCGATGATGAAATGAAGTTCCAAGGAGAAGCCGAAAAAATAAAACTAAAACTGGTAGATGTTTGAATAGACGTCCTCAAGAGAATGATGATGAAGACAAGGGCTCGGAAATGCCAATTCAGAAACCCTTCAAAGATCTGATGGATTTTTGTCTTCCATTTCCCATGACATCAACACTATTGATGAATAAGGAAAGCAGTCCATCCATCCTACCATCCATTAAGAAAATCCTGAAAAAGACGAACAAGCCCTCTCCTTATTGCAAACAGGCAGAGAAGACCACGCCAAGACAGCCAGTACCAATTCCATGCATGATGAACACGCCCACAATGAGTCCATATGTTGATACTTTTCCACTTTTGGAAAGGAGAGTAGAAAAGGCCGAAAGAAGGGCATCCAAGCCCTACATTATTCAGAAGGCAATTGATGAGTACGAAAGACATGTACCTTTGAACCAGGTAGAAGAAGTTCTTAACTGGCAAACGGACAAATCCATAACCCAAAATCATATGCTCAAGAGAATTGATGACAGGGTCAATCAGGTAGAAAAAAGATTGACTATATGGAAAAAAGATATAATGAGATGCTGGAAAGACACAACATTCTTGATCATGACTTAAAGGCGATGATTCGTATTCGAACCAGCTACTGCACTGAGTTCAATGAGAAACATCAAGAGACTTGTGACTTGAAGAGACAAATTGAGAAATATGAAAAGTAGAAGTCTCAAACTGCTCCTATTCCATTATCCCCATCTCAAAGGTTTTCAATGTTTAGCATGACGAGCAATCTGCCAACCTTTCATACACCAACTCCACTTTTCTGGGGACTGCTAAGTCTAGCTCCACCTTGAGCTGAAAGGATTCCTGACTACAGTATACCTGATTGTAGCTTTTGGGCTAACTAGGCAAAAGAACATCCTTATGTTCACCTGACATCTAGAAGGAAGGCTTCACGTTCAACTCCAGGGACCTCCCATTCTGAACCCTTCAGATCTGAAGTGCCCAGATATACCCAAGAAGAAAAAGCAAAAGCACCACTTCGACCTAATGAAGAACAATATGTGTTCCCAAGGAGGGAAGAATCTAGAGTTCCAGTCCAACAAGAACCTACTCCAACAAGCCCTATTAAGCAGCCTGATCCTGCTTCAATAAATCCTTTCCCACAACTAGTAGTGGCATATCCCGCTAATGATGCTCAAACATCATTTGACAGCTCAAATGAAGATTCAATATCAATAGCATCCTCAAGAGGCATTTCTAATTGCGCAAAGTTAGAAGATGAAAAAATGGATGTCCTAGGAATTCTCATGACTACCCTAGGTCCCTCAAGATCAACTTCCTACACTGGGTTTGGCCAAGAAGAAGAACCAAAAGATGAATCCATGGCCTACCATCAACCTCCGCCTCCACAACCAACCACTCCAAGGAAATCATCTGGGTCAACCTGCTTCACTTTTGATGACACTCCCATCAGCAGAAGGCATGAAAGATTCTAGGAGATGTCAGCATGGATCAATATGCAATTATTAAAGGGAGTACCTCTAAATAATATTCTGTCTGAATTTTTAGTTGTGCTGTTGGTACTTTACATGATTGGTTTATCTCATTGGATGCTTATAAGAGAATTCAGGTACTTACAGGTTCTTTAAACCAATGGATTAATGTGATATTCAAAGAATTTGTAGGTGACTATTCTTTAGAAATTAAGCAGGCAAGACTTCTTCAAGATGAAATGTTGTTCTTTAAGGCCTAAAGATCTCAATAGGCACTACAAAAGAATGACAGAAATTTACTATCGCCTTGGTGGTATGAGAGATCCAAATCTCAAGCAGGTATACATTTCTTCACTCCTCGAAGGGGTCCAGCCAGAATTGAACAAGATGGTTGAGTTCTCCAGGAGTAGGCTGGCAACTCTTGGACTTGCAAAAATCCATCAAGCTACGTTCACTTGTTTGAACAAACTCTATGAAAGAAGAAAGATTGTTGAAAAGTTCTTTCATGGCAAAAAGAAGCTTGAGAAGATCTGAGATAGAAACTACGATATTGGTTGCTCAAAGCCAAAGAAGTGCAGCTGCAAGAAGATGCAAAAGTTTCCTAGCAAGAAGAAGTACAAATCAAAAAAGAATCTCAAATACTTCAGATGGAAGGCCTCAAAAAAGCTAAAGTTAGACAAGTACTTCATCTGTAAGAATATGGGTCACTTCGCAAAGAACTGCCCGAACAAGAAGGCCAAAGCTTCAAAGCTTGTTTCGCAGCTGATGATTGATCATGAAGAATCTGACTTTGAATCATTGTTCTCAGAGCAAAGTCATCTAGACCAGGAAATTACAGGTTCAAAATTCAAAGCATCAGAAAATGATTCAGAAGAAGAATCATCTTTACCAATTTTTACTATTAAAGATACTCCACACATTGCTTCTTTGACTCGTTTTCATCCTCCTCATGTGTAGGTTTCTCTATTGTCGTCTAGGTATGCTCAACCCATCAAAGCCATTGGATTCTTAGACACAGGAGCCGTGAAGACGATGATAAATCCAGATATTCTTCTAATGGAATACTAGACTAATACAGATGCTGAATTTCAAGCAGCAAATGGAGAGATCTTTCAGCCAGACTTATTTCCGAACAACCAATAGGGATAAATTTCTTTCCAGATTGCATGATCTGGGTAAAGGTTTTTGGGAATAAACTTCACAATAAAGATGTTCTTATGGGATACATACACTCAAGCAAGGAGATTGAGAGTTCTTCCTCAAGGGATCTGATATAAATATCAATTTCAACCCTATACTCCTGTTACTAATATGTTTTCTAGTTGTGATACTATTAATAAATTTTAGTCGATAGCTAACATGTTAAAGAAATTTTGTACAGGTTATCATGCAAACTTTAAGAGCAAGAAACTGTTTTGGAGGAACGATGAATTCTTTGTTAAGCTTCCTTTTAAGCTTAACAAGGATATTAATCCTACCAAAGCAACACATCCTGCAATGACTCCAGACGATCTCAAACTTGCTCAAGAAGAATGCTTATAATTATTAAAACAAGGACTGATCAAACCAACTTCTTCAAGTTGGGTTTGTTAGGCGTTTTATGTGAACAAAAGATGTAAGCAGATTAGAGGTAAGAAAAGGTTAGTAATTGATTGCAAACCTCTTAACCAGTTTTTGAGGGATGACAAGTTTCTGCTCCCAAGGATTCAAAACCCTTTTACTAATTTAGTGGGAGCAAAAATCTTTTCAAAATTTGATTTGAAAGCTGGGTTTTTGGCAATTAGGAATTGCACCTGATTAACGTCATAAAACTGCTATTTCTATTCGTAATGCTCAGTATCAATGGAAAGTGTTACCATTTGGTTTAAAAGTAGCCCCTTCAATTTTCTAGAAAGCCATGACAAAATTTTTTTAGCCCATCATTCATAATGCCTTGATTTACATTGATGATATCCTTCTCTTTTCTAAGGTCGATGAAGCCCATTTATCACTGTTAAAACAGTTTTTTGACATCGTCAAAAATCGAGGAATCATGATATCACAAAAGAAAAGTTCCATCAGCCTTCAAGAGGTCGAATACCTTGGCAGGAAAATTACAGATGTCAAAATCCAGCCAGGTCCTCACCTTGTCGAAACCCTTCCTCCCTTCCCTAATGAAAACCTATCTGTAAAAGAAATCCAACAATTCCTTGGCATCATCAACTACATCAAATCCTTCCTTCCTAACTCCACCAAATACACCAATCAATTATCCAAACTCCAGAAAAGAATCCACCTCCATGGAGCCATGAACAAACCCAAGTCGTGCAAGCCCTCAAACAGATTTGTTTAAAACCCCTTAATTTTCATATTAATTCCACAAGTCACAGGATCTTACAAATAGATGCAAGTGATGAGTTTTGGGAAGCAATCCTCATTGAGGATCTCAATGGTCAGAAATACTATTGCGGACATGCCAATGGTCAGTTCAAGGATGTTGAGAAACACTATCACACCACAATCAAGGAGATTCTAGCAGTCAAGTACGAGATCAAAAAATTTGAGTTTCATTTGATCAGTTATGAGTTCACAGTGTAGATGGATAATTCCTCTTTTCCGAAGGTCATGAAATTCAAAAACAAAGCCATTCCCTAACCACAATTTCTTTGCCTGAAAGATTGGTTCTCCAAATACCAGTTCCAAGTTCAACACATCATAGGAGAATCCAATATCCTAGCCAACCTATTATCCCAAAAAAAAAAGAAACCCTTGCCTACCCTATTCTTTGGAAGCCTACCCAGGCCTATATCCTTCATCTTCACCATCCTAGAATTTCGATCACCTAAACTATCCCATTGTGAAACAGCTGACCAAGTCAAGAGATATGGCCGAGAGACCATGTTCAAACACCAAGCCTTAGTATACCGTGATCAATTGACTAAAACAGTCTTTGACCTTGATCACCCTTACAGTAACATTATAACCTTTTCCCAGGCAAGACCTATTACTCAAGAGAAATTTCGGTTTCTATGGACTTCAGCAATTGTATGTTATTATGCAATAGAAATAGAGGTTCATAAATTCAAGATCTTCTTCGCCAATCCGAATGAGTTCTCAAGAACCTTGTTATTGGATTATTTTACTCTCTTTCAGTCCTCTGAAGATTAGTATGAAGATTGTTGCCAGAAGCTTCTCAATGATCCAAGAAAAACATATCAGGTGTACATTGTACATTTAGATTATGTTATGGCAAAGCACATGGATTTCCAAAAGACATATTACAAGCCATTACTCTCACCAAGGATCAGCAAATGGATTATGACTGAGGAGCCTTTGACACAATTATCAATGGACCTTGCACGAGAAGAACTCTTTGTCCACTTAAGATCAAAGAATGGTTCTCTAGAAGAATCACCATGTCACATGAACTTCTTTGAAGACAGTCAGCCAGAGGAAGAAATCGAATGGGATAGCTATCAAATGCATTGGGATGCTCCATTCACAGTAGCTTGCTATTGGTATCACTTAGGGAAACAACTTAGTCAAGAGAATACTTGTCCACCATGTGGAGAATTGGCAACCTTGTCAAAATGAAGCCTAGCCATCACCAAGGAAGAATCTCGACTATCATCACAAAAAGGAAGAATTTCGGTTGTCATTACAAGGAATTTACCCATCACATGCCACATGAAAACAATCTTGTGTCTTGTTCTTTTGTTCTTATTCTCTTTACTAGAATGTTAGTTTTGTCTTTTACTACCTTGTGAATTTTATCTTGTAATCTTTTACTTTCATGTGAGTTTTGTACTTGTCCTAGTTAGAAGAAGCAAGATGTATCTGGTCTTAAGGAGTCCAGAATCATCAGTCACCTCTATAAATGAACCGAAATGTCACCATGGTAAGTAGGTTGAGTTAAGTCCAGAATTAAGCAAGAATTGTGTCAAGTCTAGTATTGAGTCTTCTGTAAGTTTTCCTACTGTAATCGAGTCTCTTGTAAAAAAGTTTCCTATCAATAATATCATGTGTGTTTTCTTATCAATGGTGTTCTAAATCCTTCTTTCTCTCTCAAAATCTTATTGAATTTCAAAAGGAGTCTATGTCCCTTCAGTATTCCCTAGTTATAGGTGATCTATAACAACCATGTTAGTGTACGCCTGGCATTATCCTTAAACAATGAGTTAGAAGAAGAGAGTACCCGCTTGAAAGGGATGTTATAGAGGAAGAAGTACTCCGAGATAAATTGTATCGAGGGCAGTGTCCTAACCAGATTTTTTCAGATATAGAAATTGGAGGGAACAATGTAGATTGGCTTTTCTTCTAAGCTTGTCTGAGCTGGTTCTCTTTTTTTTTTTTCGTGTAAAGTTATCATGGATATATATGTAGCCAGATTGTTTTCTTCTACGTAAATTTCCATGTTTTCGCAATAACAGGTATTCTTTCTTTAAAACTGTGTGGTTCTTGGAATGGAGGAGGAAATTAAAGTAAGATCTTGGGAGTTCAAAATGCCATTACAATACAATATCATCTTCTGAAATCTCCTGTTGACAAATTCTTGCATTGACTGATGAAAAATATGTATCATAGTTGTTAGTTTCTTTGCTCTTTATCTGCCCATAATTGCTGCATCAAAAGGAACCAAAGGATACATATGGATGGGTTTTAGAAATTGAATGAATAGAACCTTCAATCCTTAACTTGCAGCACCAGGGAAGGGTCTGTTCTGAATTAACCAATAATTACAAGAAAAACCCTTTGAACTTATAAAAAACTAAGATAATGATAATTAAAATAAAAATAATAACCAGAAGATTTATTTTATGCCCTTCATCACATGCTATTAAAGGTATCCAACCAAAAAAACTACAGAGTACAGCTTGAATTCAAAAATAGAAGAACATAGCTAAAGGAACAAAACTCCAAGTATGAAATAGAAAAAAAGTGGCAAAGTGACATTTTGCATCGCAGCTTTAGCTGCATCCAATGCGAAATTTTGGGATACGTCTCTCCCTCTAATGGAAAAAACGGTCCCTCTGTTTTTATCCGAAACATTCCCATTCGAGGTGCTCATTGTATTGCGTTTATCTGACCGATGATGGCCTTGAATTGTCCCTTTGTGAAGGTGGGCCTTATCTCCGGCCACCTTATGGTTGACCATCAGATAAAGTCTATATGAAAAGTTTGTGAGAGTTGCTTTCAAATCTGGAAAGATTGAACAATTAAAAATAATTTAAATTTTTCAAAGAATTTTCTGACGTTTTCTTTAGTTAGCCAAAGGGCTAATTCCATTGTCTGTTAATAATAATAATAATAGCAACGACTCTGACGTTTCAATTCTGTCCAATTGTATTCTTTTTCCATATCTACATTCTTCAGAAAAAGTGAGATTTCATATAAATAAATTTAAAAGAAAAAAAATTCTTCACTCGTTTTAATCAAAGTAAAAAAGAGCAAGAAAATACTAAAGTATCGGTTGGATTTTCAATTATTACAAGAAAACTTTATAATTCTAGTTGAATTTGTTCATAAATATATTGGAAGAATATTGAATTTCTCGGATTCTTCTGGGATCTTTTTTTTCATTATGTTTTCTTGAACACTAAGCACATGAAACCTTCATTAACCTTCAAGTATATACAAGAATCCCTCGTTCAATCAGTGAATATTTGAAAAGTATTATTGAAACTTAATCCAGACTGGCAATTCTTGGAATGTCTAAGAAGTAAGAACTGCTTTTTTCCTCTTATGTTGGACTAATCACATGCAATGTATAAATAAAGTACATTCAATTCAACGAAGAAAATTCTGAAATTAACTGGTAATCTAAAACATTGTGAAGAATTATTTTATTACTGTGGAGTGTTTTTCAATTTCTGAACAAGAAGATCCTTCATCTGCAGATATGGGCAATAAAAGAATCCATCTCCGATCGAGTATTGCCACCTTCCGTCACTGATTTCTTGACAGCATCGCTCAGTTTTGTGGCTCTGTTCCTCATTTCTTCTCCTTCGGTTGAATTCATCAGTTTTCTGACAACATCGTCAATGGTTTTTGAACTCACCAACTCATTGCGCCGGGACCAATCCCTCACATATACACCAATTTTGAGAAACTCAGTAATCAAGATGGCGTTTCGTGGCTGGTCAGAATGCATAGGCCATGCTGCTATTGGTACTCCCATTGAAATGCTTTCCAAGGTGGAATTCCATCCACAATGGCTCATGAATCCACCCGTTGAGGGATGTGCCAGAGTTTCCAATTGGGGTGCCCAATCCCTTACAATTATCCCTCTTCCTTCGATCATCTGTTCATATCCTTCTGGAAGCAGAGCACTTCTTACATCTCCTTCAAATACGTCTACTTTGTCAGCATCCCTCAGTACCCAAATGAATTTTTGTCCACTGTTTTCCAATCCAATTGCAATTTCATTGATCTCTTCATCTGATAAGGAAGTAGTCGAGCCAAAGGAAACAAATATTACCGAATTCGGAGCTTGTTTATCTAACCAGTCCAGGCACTTATGCCGTGACCCGTGTGAGTTTTTCTCCTGCGGGTTGACCACTGGATTGAATGGACCTAGTGCCCAATACTTACTTGTATCGGAAAACTTCGCTCCTGCCAGGAGATCAAGATATGGGCCTTCAATTTCTCTGCAAGAATTGAATAAATTTCCCCAGTTAGCCCTCGCGTGTTGTCGTTGCAATTGCACATATTCTGTCAACTCCATGGGAAAGCAGGTTTCTCTTGAGGGAAGTTCACCTTTAAGTGGTTCGGCTTCAGGAATTTCAGGTTTTCCAATTGCTTCCCAAATGAAAGAGTAAATACAGAAAGCCGAACAGGGATGAAAACAATAGGATTCAGCATTTGGTATAGAAGGAACATCCTGAATAACATATCGCATCAGAGAATCATAAATCACGATAACTTTCCCAGCCCTGCTCGAAAGTTCCTTCAGAAAACCATAGATTGGCTCCCGGAGTTGAAGCGTCGCATTGAAGGATGGCATGAGATGTGAAGGAAATTTCATTTGGGCCTTTGGGTTAGGGGGAGGAGCATGAAAAGTAGGAGTTGGACATTCATGGAAATGGAGATCGGCAACTGCAATCGGATCCCATCCATGGATTCGGGTCTTGGCCTGGCGATTGTGGGTGGCGGTGCTCACGTAGTGTACCGGAATACCGTAGGAAGAGATAAGGCGAGAGAGGTGGAGGAGCTGGTTTAGATGACCTTGTGCCGGCAGGGGAACCATGACCACAATTACTTGCTTCTTTTGGCAAGAGCCATTTTCGACGTCTTCCCTGGCCATTATTGGAAAAGAAGTAGCTCTGTTTCGGAGCTTCAACAGGAGCCAATATTTATTATCATTACTGGGAAATCATTCCAAGAAGTTTCCTGGAAATGGTCTGTATCACTGCACGAGGGGTTTCTTTCTTAGTTACGTAAATTTTTTAAATCAATTTCCAGGTGATTTTAATTAAAAATATTATTGAAGTTCCCAAAGTGTAAATTGAAAATGAATCGTCCATTTAACACTAATTAAAAATAAAATATAAAAAATTAAGATTAAATGGATTTTCTATGATGGATATGCCGTCATAGCTGACCTTCTCCTACAGGCCCGCCAAAGACGGGCAGTACACGGCAACTTTTTTTGACTCCGGTTGCCTCGTGCCACTGTCCTTACTACTCCACCATCAAATTTAAAAAAATTAATGTTCCCTTCAAATTAAATATTACATACATAAATTTTTTAAAAATAGTTAAATTAGTTCATTATAAAAATAAAAAGATTAATTTCTAAATAAAATTTAATTAATTTAAAAATTGAAAACAATTATTTCCAAATAATCCAAAATATCAATAAAGAAATTTAATTTCAAACGAAAAAAGTTCTATTTTCTCTGTTATGAAGATATATTTTATATTCATAATTAAATAAAATTATTAATTAATTTTAAACTCATTAATGTATTTAGTTCTGAAAAAATTCTTAAACAAATGAATGCAAATTCTTCAAGTAAAAAGGTTAATATTCAAACTTAATATTAAAAGCTTTTTCTTTCTATCATGCGTAAAAAGGTTAAATTTCAAAAAAACTATTTTTCTTTTGCTCATTTTATATATATATATATATATATATATATATATATGATTGCTATGGAGCGAAGATAGTAGCTGAATTAGCAGCCCTACAAAAGGAAGTGGTAGACGGACCCTTCAGGTTCCTCTAACCCTTCTCAAA
>JAOXNR010001013.1:0-10400 GCA_028571225.1 Parsonsia alboflavescens
ATAATATAATATAAAAAGTGATTGGTTAGATTTTGAGCAGTAAAGATGATATTGACAATTTTCATCCTCAAATGTTATCCTATGTCGATAAATGATTAGTTACGAATAGTATTTTATTGGAAAATAGTAGTTGGGACTATAACGGCTACCTATAAAATGTTGAGGGACCACAACAACTGGAAAAAAAAACTTGTGAAATCATATTATAGTTTGGTTCAAATATGTGGGATTAAATAGGCTAAAAGCCCTTTTTAATCTATGTAAAATGGCGGCTAACGCCTTATGTTGTGGGACAGAGATAGTATAATCTTGAGGTGTTGTTGTGGGGAAGGGAAAATTGTGTTGAGATGTGTGGATCTTTAGATATAATGGTGACTGGTTAGATGGGATCCGTTCCAAACCTTTAATTCTATTTACTGTTAGCATTCAAGTCAATTACACTGCGGTTACATTATCCCTCTAACTCCCTCATTCCTAAATTAATTATTGCTTATGGAGAGAGTTCTTATATCAAATTAGTTGTAACTTGTTGAGTAATGGAATTTCCCCTTTATCCAGCTGAAGTTATATACTTATCAATTTCTTATATATAATTCTAAATTGTAAATTATAAATCAAGTCTATTTATTTTCTAAATAATACTTAATTGTTATTTTCCCATTTTAATTATTTCATTTAAAGTGTATTAATATGTATTTACATAGAGTTAGTCGTGTGACACAAAGATACACTTTCAACGTTCTTTGATTTTATAATATTTTATTTATGAGGATAACAAAAATTAGTAAGAGAGAGGATAGGAAGAAGGAAATTTTATTTTTCCCTTTCCTTCTTGTGCTTCTTCTTCAAGGGAAGAGGGCAAAAATAAAGAAAGAAATGATATTTCTTAAGAATAATATATGACAATTCTAGTAAAACTTAATTTATAGTTGTTGAAAGAATGAACCCTCTAAATTATGAATTAAAAAGGTTACGGGTCATCTAGTATAACCATATTATGTTATATTTATTGTTATAAAAAAAAAATTGCACATATCATTAAAATAAAACAAATTGCTTACATGTCTTTAGAGTTTAATTTATTTTTTACATTTTAGTTTATTAAAAAAAAAATACTTGAGATCGAAAGGTTTCAAATACAAGACATCACAAGGGTAAGTGAAAAATCACTATTGATCATCGGGAGTGAGGTATAGGGAGGGAAAGGAGCAAAAAGAAAAACAATGAGGAATTATGGCATTTGGAAAATTAATATTTAACAAACAAAAAGTTGTTAATTGTATTTTATATAAATTTTACTTATTCATATATTTTATGTTTTAATTTACGTATTATTCTTTAATTTGGGATTGAATACTTCTTTTTCACATAATAAAAAATTAAAAAGTACATTTGACTTTACTAAATTTAACTTTCTACCAGCTTAATTAATGTAATTATTAGCGAAACCTTTAGAGCATGCTTGGTAGAAGTGACAATAAGACATATACGAGGAAGGAAAGTAAATTAGGAGGTAAATGTGGCATTTACTGTATTTGGTTGGAGATGTAAGAGGAGGGAAGTAAATGAGGAGAGAAACCTCATTTTTGTCCTTCTACTCTTCTACATGTGGATGGATTGGAGACATGATTCATTTAAAATTACTTTCCTATCCTTTTTTTTCTTACAAAGACAAGTTTTTTCACTTCATAAATAATTTTCAAATCATTTATAATTTTATTGGGATAATTTTTATTTCACGAAATATATAAAATTTTATCTAGATAAAATGATTTTAATAATTATCCCTTCCTTTTATTTTATTTTAAATATGCAATATATATGAAGTATAGTAATGATTTATTACTTATTATTTTAATTGTATGAAAAATTAATATAGAATGTTATTTATATAAATATATAGAGAGAAAACATTTAGCAAAAGAAATTAGACATGCCCATTTTAAGATTTATTCAAAGGGTAGCGATGGGAGAAATAGGCACGACTCGAACAAAGTCAACCTAAACGAGCACGATCCGGATAAAGTCAACCCATATGGGCTTGAGGCCTTAACCCTCAATACTTGAAAGTCATACTCACAAAGTCAACGAGGAAAGGTAAGTAGCGATCTGCTACCACCGACCTCCTAGATCACTGACCTCTTTAATGAGCTTAGGAGAGGTCATAACCAGGCCACAACCTTCGACCCAGTAAGCTCCCACCTGTCTCATACATCTTCCATGTCCTCCATGTCACGACCAACTATGTGTGACTCCTAACGTGAGCCTATGATTCACTCGGCGTGACTCCCCAAAAGATATGGTCGAGACCTTTGATGTCCACTGACAGGTCGCGAAGTTGCTCTAGAGGTCGGTTAGCAAGCTTGTAGCTCTCTACTAGAGACTTGAATGACAAGATATCTCAAGGGAAACTCCATGATTCTAGAAGCAATTGGTGGGATACTATATGATCTCACAATTATTCTAATTACCTACTATCACGTAATAGAAGAGCCCTAATAAAAAACATAATTGACTTCATCTTAATATATAATCAAATGATAATCAATTTACGGATAAGGACAGTACTTTTGGAGTTAATTACAGAGGATTACTCTTTCAAAATACTGATTTAGATATCGGAGCTCTTCCTCGGGCTACAGCCCAATTCGGTGACTTACTTGTTTTCTTCTCAAGTTGTGACCATTCACGTCATCATGATCTTGGGATGACCCGGAGGCTACTCTTGAGTTCCTTCAGTTAGAGTAGTAAATTTGTCAAGATTTTACTTCTCTTTTCTGTACATCCAAAAAATGAAAAATATTTATCCTTTAATTCCTCTCCACTCATAGCCAAAAAAAAAAAGCAGCAGTTCTTCTATAAGGGAAATAAATTGATACCTACCCCTTCTCCCTCTCCCTTAGCATACCAAACTTAACAACAGTAGATAAGTATATGTAAATCTTTAAATCAAGGAGATGGTTGATATAAATTTACATTAAAAATTCATTTATTTTTTAAAAACGAGAATATTCCGAAATAAAAATAGAACATTAAAATCCTAAAGGAAACAATATATATCACTGTTTTGACTTGATGAATATTTGAAAGTTTTCAAATTTTTATGTGTAAAAAAAGCCTCTCTGCTAAATAGGGCGTGCTGTAAAAAATGTTTTCCTTTACTGGAATTCCCTCTAGTCAGCAACTTTCTATATGAGATATCAAATTCAGTCATGTAAATAAATAAATATTGAAATTCAATGCACAAGAAATTAAAAAAAAAAAAAAAAAATCCCTCCAAGGTGGCCGCATAAAGCTTGACCATTACCTATCAGCAGCTGAATTGTTCTCACCTTTAACACAAGATTGAAAAGGAATTTCTTTTGAGTAATTCCATTTTTTTTTTTTTTCTGCTTTAGACCATTTATTTTTTAATGGCAATCCCATAAAAGTCGGTTTGAAAATAATAGTAATATGCTTCCAATCTGATGAAAATTGTAGACAGAATCCGGTTATATTCCGATTACAGTAAGGGGCGGTAAGGTGATCATACCAAATTGACGGAACGGGCTCAGCTTAATCACCCATTCTTTGGAGAGAGGGAATGCAAAATAATAAATAAATAAGGGCAAATATAAAATGAACAGTTTAAACATAACAATTTATGTCAACAATAAAAAATGACGAAAATTTATTATTGCTTTTTATAAAAGTTTTTTTATTATTTCTTTTTTATAAAAGTTTTATAAAAATTACAAAAATATTTTTTATTATTGCTTTTTATAAAAGTTTTTTATGATTGCTTTTTTATAAAATTTTTATAAAAATTATGAAAATCTTTTATATTATTATTGATTTTTATAATTTTTTTTAAAAAAATTTATCTATTGTATGTTTGGATGTAGTAATTTATAAATGTTTTCAAAATTAAAACTCGTTTGAATGAAGTATTTTTTCGAATTATTTTTTTATAATATTTTAAAGATTTAATAGAATGATTGTATACTATAAATTATAATATATTAATCACTAGTATTTAATATATTTAAGTAAATTTTATTTTTTTTAAAAGTATTTTTTATTAAATTTTTTACAAAATATCATGAATTAATACTAATGAATCAAGAATAACAATGATAAAATAAATAAATGGAATTGAATTTAATTTCGAAAGATTTTTAAAAGGTATTTACCTTTTTTCCCTTTTTTTTTTACGTTTATTCCTGTTCATATCTGTAAAGTGTAAAGACATTCACAAGTTACAAAATGAAACTTTAAAATATAAATAAGAAAGATAACAAAAAAAATGGAAAAAAAAAATCCAAAAAAAAAAAGAGAAGCAAAAAGAAAGACCGGTTGGGCGGGTGGGAATTAAAGCTTTTATACATATAAATATATATATATATATATATATATAAATAAATAAATATATAGACTAATGATAGTGTGTGCTTGGCCGTGCACACTAATGAGTACAGTAGTTAGTCAACTAACGGTAAACTAAATCTTAAGAGGATAAACTAAACCCTAAAAGAATAAACTAAATCCTAAAAGGATAAAACTAAACCCTAAAAGGATAAACTAAACCCTAGGGGCACTTGATTAAATTTTAATAAATTGTTTAAAAAAAAAAAGGAAACTGTTAAATTTGACCGTTAGTTGACTAACTACTGCACTCATTAGTATGCACGGTCAAACACATATTAACATTTCGGTATATATATATATTTAAGTGTCTGCATTTAATTCTTTAATTATAGGAAATGTGATTTTATAATTAAGAAAATTTTGCTTTCGAAGATGAGAGAAATCTAATTGTTGGTGAGCATGTTTTAGCAGTTTTTCTCATATTTATGTCCATGTGTTTTTTGGGCAGAACCAGATCTCCATTTGGGCGTTAACTTCAGATCCTGATCCTTCTCCTGACTCTAAACCTGTAAACATGGATGTCGACCCTGACAAAAAATTACCTGCAAATGATAAATCTCAATATGGGAAAGCGTTGAAGAATTCAATTCTCGATGATGGTGGAAGCTTCTACCATAAGAACACCAAATTAGCAACGGAAGAGTTTGCTCAGATTATGTTGGATTTCCAAGAATTTGTTTGTTTTTTATCCTCTTCTTTTTACCATTCTTCTTGTCCTGACCTTCAAAGTTATGAATTAGTTTTTTTTAATGGATACTTGAATTGAACTCTACTTTAATATACACTTATACCAGAGACATATGAACTCTAAGTATTTATTCTTTTAATAACTACATGAAACTATTAAATTTTCTATAATAATAAAACTCTCCAATTTCTTTAGAAAAGATAATTTTAAATTTATAAGAAAATAATTTTTTCATCAATAATAAATGTGAGTTGATAAGAATTCATATTCATCATTAAGTAATTTAAACATTCTTCTATTTATCAAAAAGGATAAATAAAGATCAAATAAATAAGATCAGATAAGACCATATTCAAAAGATGAATAAAATAAGGCAAAAACACTTTAATTTCTCCACAAAACTATCTATTAAATTAGGATAAAATAAAACTATTCATTAACGTAGCCAAAGAAAAAAAAAAAAAACTTATTCAAAACTCTTCAATTTCTCTAAAAACAACTTTTGAATTTCTAACAAAATATAAATATAAATAAATAAAATTAAAACAAAATAAAAATAAAATTAAAACAAAATAACAAATTATCCATAATTAATGAAGACTTACAAAGAGGTAAAAGGTGATGGCAATATATTTTTAATTATAAGAATTTTATATATTCAAATATTTAACAATTTATTTTAAAAATTTTATAATAAATAATAAATTGATACACCGAGTTTGATTAAATTGATTTTCTTTATAACTTGAAAAATGTTTAGTCCCAAAAAAAAAATTTTTTTTTAAATCATAAAGAATCTATTCAGGGCAAAACTGAAAATCCATGATTTGCTAAAAGGTTTGGGTGCAAAACCAAGTTCGATTAAAAACAATGATTTATAAAAATTAAAAAAAAGTGGAAATTACGTGAGGTAGCTACTTTTGGATAACCAATTTAAATTTTCATCATTCTTTTAATCTTTCAAAATATAATTACTTTTGAAAGTGAAATTACTCTCATATCCTTACTTGGCTAAAAAACCAAATCTAATCTGTTCTCTTTTAAAGGTGAAAGGAAAGGCATAGCGAAGGCTCTGGTCATAGTTGATTCTTTGTCACCACCCATCACCGGCGGCTGTAACCATGGTCATCTTGGTTTAGTCCCACACACACTGTATATAGTTTTCATATTCTAAGAAATCGTCAAATTTCTTCAAGGACGGCCATCGTCAGAGAGTTGCAACTGGTTTGGCAGGTCTTGGTCAATCCATAGATATATATCATTTGTAGTTCATAAATACACAGATCATATTTAGTTTATACTTATTAGAGCAATATTTAATAGAATAAAGATTTATAAATTATAATAGAACAAAGATACTAATATCAATCCTACATTAGATTGAACACAAACAGCTTAAATGTGTACAAAAGGGTTCAATCAAGATTAATAGATATTTTATCTTTTTCTCTTTTTATAGCTTTGACCAATTATACTTTTTCTCTCTCTACATCTGACTTTAGCATCAGAGTGTGACATTGGGAGACATCCCCTCTCGTGAGATTTATATTCTTGCCAATTCCTTGGACGACTTACTCGGTGATGTAGTCAGCTAAATCAATTAGCGCCCACCGTTCCTTACTCAATTCTCTCCTTGCTCATGAGAAATCTCACAAATAAAGACCCATAGATCCTCAAGGAGATTCACCTATCAATAACTGAAACAACTCTAATCCACCGTCTATGAGGAGAAATGCTGCTGGAAAAGAAGAAAGTATTCTAGTCCCAATGTCAAAACAAGCTTCAAGATCCAAGCCAGTGGCTTCTAAACAATTCCTGAAAAATTCAAAATAGCCTAAACAACATGATTATGGAGTTGAAGATTCTGAAGATTTATCTAGTAATTTTGAATTATCAAATCCATCAATCTGTTAAATTGATATTGACGAGCAACAGCGGAAAGCAGCTGAGGAATATGCTGAGTTTTGCAAACATAGAGAGGTATTCAAAGAATTCCTCAATCAACAAGCAAGAAAAAACATGCATTCAGAAGAGTCTAAAGAAAGAGAGAGGCTCAAAAACATAAAGAGACTGAAGAAACAACAGAAGAGGCAAGACATTGATTTATCAAAAACATAGACTCCCCCGCCAAGTATACAATAGCCGATATATATTATAGGTTAGCAAATGAAAATGGCACAAGATATTGCACCGGCGGTGTATGTCAAGAACTTCTTCTATCTTATCATGTCATTCCACCAGTTTTTCAGAACCCAGGGCAACAAAATTTTTATCCACAAGGATCAGTAATTACTCTCTTTGACCAACTCCAAGAACAAGATGCAAAAATAAAGAAAGATATAAAATATCTGAATGAACAAATAGCAAATAGCAGCCAAAACAAGAATCAGAAGCCGATACCTAAATGGAATGTACAGGCCAAAAATTCATTATGTGAGGAACACTAGAAGGCTAAGTTTCCAAAATTCTTCAAACCACCTCCGATGGATAAGTATAAGTTAATGACAAATTCAGAGGAGCACTTGACTGCATATATGATATTAATGGCCATACATTAGGCCTACGATATGGTGTTATGAAGATGCTTTGGAAACACTTTAGCAGCAAAAAGTTTGGAATGATACTCTTCCATTCTAGAAAAATCCATCACATTATTCACACAAATGGGTGAGATTTTCCTATAGAATTTCAGAGCAAGACGTGCCCCGAAGAAGGCTTCGGCTCATCTGCACAACCTTTGGCAGTATCTGAATGAAAGCTTGGCCAAATTTTTGAGACTATTTAACGATGTGTTAACCAAGGTTGAAAATTATTCAGAGCAAACATATATTGAAGCTTTTTATAATATACTAGCTCAAGGACCATAATCTCACAAGCTGACAATTCGGCAGCCAAAAACCTTCCAAGAGCTTCTTGATAGAGTCTATAAATGGATTGAAGGTGATGAAGTGAACCAAAACAAAGATGAAGCTTACAAGAAAGAAATGTCGACGCAAGGATATAGGGTAGATGGAGATTATAATGGACCAATGGGAACAAGTTTTCAATCAAGGAGAGCTTTTAACCCAAGACAACAAAGTGCCTTCGGTGGCACTTCTACATATAAATGGACGATACCAATACAACAGCCGAATAGAGCACCACTTTACGACCAACATTTATATTCAGCAAGCAATTATGATCACCCTTTGTACTCCACACCAGCTGCAATGTCAATCAATACACACTATCCTCCACCGATTGTACCCGCAACATTGTCTTCATCACACGGCTCTTCAATTCTGCCCTCACAAACAAGTTATCCGCTGCAAAGTCCCTATTATCAAAACCGTGATAAAAGCAAACAACCTACTACATATGCATCGCTGAACACACCACGGTGGATAATGCTTCAAAAGGTGGAATATTTGGGAATATTACAACCCCCAAGGCTAATGAATGTACCTATGGAGAAACGTAGTATAGATAAATATTGCAACTACCATAAAGAGCCGGGCCATGTTACAGATGATTGTCATTGCCTAAAGAAGGAAATCGAGACGGCGGTCCAAAAAGGATATTTGACAGAGTTCGTTAATATTTGTGATGGACCCATGGTTCAACAATAAAATCAAAGGATCCCAACTCCTTAGCAAGAAAGGCCAAAAGGGATTGACATATTTTCTGGAATCAATGAAATTCATCCCCAAAAAGAAGTTGAAAGGATCCATCGTCCATGACGATTATCCAATAGTCATATCTCTGACGGTGGCAAATTGTATGGTGATAAGAGTGCTGGTAGTTCGGCAAACATCATTTATTATAAAGCTTTTCAACAGATGGGGTTAAAAAATAAAGCAATTAAACTTGGTCGAATCCCCCTAATCAGCTTCTCAGGGGCAATGACATATGCACTGGGTACAATCAACCAACCAGTTCAATAGGGTCCAATAAGTTAAGGAAAGCATTAATCACATTTGTGCAAGGAAGAGAAGAAATGCTAGATTTTGCAACTTTGTTTGATGCACAACCATCAATGGAGGCTGAACCAAGGAAAAAGTTCAATATATGGATGATAGAGGACATCAAGGAGGAGTGATTAAGAAAGAAATCAAGCCATTTGAAGCCTTTGAAGTCTGGTTGGATGAGCTAGACAGTTGGTGAAAAATTGCCAGAATTTTTGAAAATATCCTCTATTTTTTGGCAGCTTAGTTATCTTGACTTTAGTTGGACTTTTCTACTTATTGTTTGTTGCTATCTTTATGTCCTAAGCTAGTTTAAGAGGCCTAATTAAATCCCTAATCATGTTTGGGGATGAGCCTATAAATATTCCATCATTTGTATTAAATTAGAACAATTAACTTAACAAATACTTTTCAGAAATTTGATTGGATTCCAAATGGATTCAAAATGCTACTTGACTAAGAGTTGCTAGGGCTCTTCTAGGGTTCTTAGTAAAAATTTCGGGTTTATCAATGCTTGGCTAGGGTAATTAATTTGGGTTGAAGATGATGTGATTCACTTGAATTATGGCTGGAATTTCAACATCCATCTATCCAAGCCCAAGGTCAATCATGATCTGAAATTTTGCCCAAGACTTCAACAAGAGATTCAAGCTAGTGACTAATGACCATAATTGTCTTTCAATATGATCCATTAATTTGGATTTCTTCAACCCAAATCAATTACCCTAGCCAAGCATTGACAAACCCTAAAGTTTTACTAAGAACCCTAGAAGAGCCCTAGCAACTTTCAATCAAGTAGCATTTTGAATCCATTTGGAATTCAATCAAATTTTTGAAAAATGTTTGTCAACTTAATTTTTCTAATGCAATACAAATGTTGGAATATTTATAGGCTCAGCTCCAAACATGATTAGGGACTTAATTAAGCCTCTTAAACTAGCTTAGGACATAAAGATAGCAGTTAACAATAAGTGGAAAAGGCCAACTAAAATCAAGATAACTAGGCTGCCAAAAAAGAGAGGATATTTTCGAAAATTTTGGCAGTTTTTCACCAACTGGGCTCGTCCAGTCACACTTCCAAGGCTTCAAATGGCTTGATTTCTTTCTTAATAACTCCTCCTTGATGTCCTCTATCATCCATACGTTGAACTCTTTCCTTGGTTCAGCCTCCATTGATGGTTGTGCATCAAACAAAGATGCAAAGTCTAGCATTTCTTCTCTTCCTTGCACAAATGTGATTAATGCCTTCTTTAATTTATTTGCTCTAGCTCTTGTGATAGGACCAGCTGGTATGATTCGCATTAGATCTCCATCACATCCTCAAACTTCCATGCTTATACTTGAAATATTGATCTTTGTAC
>JAOXNR010001014.1:0-10400 GCA_028571225.1 Parsonsia alboflavescens
GGTTCGACCCTACTTGCCCTAACTGCATTAGTTTTGGTAGATAGGTTTAATTTGTTCGTGTTACGACGCACGGTCAACCATCTCCATGTCGGGGGCCTGACCTTTAGATATTAGGAATTGCCATCTGTAAGTCGAGAGGGCTGACTTTCAGGTATTAAGAACTACCATTTCTAAGTCTAGGGTATGACTTTCAATTATTAGGAATTACCATCTCTAAGTCGCAACCCTTGAAAGGTCTAGTGGCTTCCTTGTAACTGCTCGCGAGTTTGACCTTCAGGTATTAAGAACTACCATCTTTAGGTCGTGACCCCTAGGAGGTCATGCTGCTTCATTCTGTAACGGCTATTTCTGAACGGAGACAAGTTCTTTTGGTTTTGGAAAGCTGGGTAGCTCAGTTTTGATATGGGAGATCGCATTGCTTCCGCTTTGGAAAGAACTGAAGCGTTTCCAATTTTGGAAAGCCACCAAGTTTAATTCTGGAAAGTTGCCCCCACTTAATTTTTTGGGAAGAAATTGACCCGTTCGGTTCCGGGTAATTACCCTGTTTCAACTCTGGAAGGTCGCGCCGTTTGGCAGTCTGAGAGACTCCTCATTCCATATAAATTAGGAGTCCTAGAATTTTTAAGATTTACCTAGACTTTCTCGCTGCTTGTTTGAACTTATAAAGCTTTCCTCCCTAAATTTTCTTCCTTATTCCTGCTTAAGCGTTCGATTACCCAGGGCAACTTCCCCTTTTTCACCTTCTAGGACTTTACTGAGTGAGTTTTCTTCTCTTTTCTTTTGAAAGATTTCATCTTTTTTAGTTTTTCTCGGTAAACTTTAGTTGTTGACTTCAATGTCTTCTTCGTCTTCCCTTCAACTTGAGAAAATTGCTCTTCCTATTCTTTTGTTGATTTGGAGAATTGGGTTTTCTATTTGAGTCCAGTTTGTGTCAGAGCTCCTCCCGTTGGGAGAGAAACCCTCGAGCTTCTTGAAACAGAAGCTTATTACATGTCTTCTGTTCTTGAGCCTTCTGAAATTTTTAAAATAAGTGGGGTGTTCGGGCTAGGTAAAGATGACATAGTTGCTGTCTAGGAGAACGAGTGCCCTTACAGTAGGCACGATGGACATATAGTCCTCTATCTCCCTAGCCTCAGGGGAGGCATCCTTCTTCCTTTCCTTCATCCGCTGTTCCTCGATATTGCCCACTTTTGGAGTTTTCCCCTAGCCCAGCTTGTTCCTAACTCTCTTTGGATGGTGGTCACTTTTATAGTTACCTGTCATCTCTATAGAGTTCTTGTCTCTTAGGAGCTTTTTAAAACTAGGTGTCTCCTCGATCTCCTAGTCTTCCAAGGGGTATCACTAGTTTAACCTCAGGCATAAGCTAGGAGGTCTTTTTCAGTCCTTAGTAGGCCAATAGAAAGACCTTTTCTTCTTTGCTCGCCTTCTGAGTCATTCAGTCCGATCCTTGCCCTACTCGAATTGGAATCTAAACCGATCATTTTTTAACGAGCTCCCAGATTTGACTAGTGTCCAAGCCAAGGACAGTGATTTCCTGATTGATCTGGCCAGGTTTGATAGAGTTAAAGTAGGGTATTCTAGCCCAACTTGGCCTGAGACTTTCCTTCGTCCTATTGGGTGTTAAGGAACCCAGCAAAGCTTGACCTCCCTTCGGTTAGGGGAGCTCTGGGGATATCCCTCCTCTGGTAGGGGGCTTTTCCGTCTCTATTTGGTGTTTGCTTTTATTTGCTCATAATATAATACTAACGGTTCTTCCTTTTTCCTGTCTTGGCAAAAATGAGAATCACAGCTTGGATTTTTGGCTCTGAACCTTCTTCGACTCCTTTTGGTGGAGCCCAAGGAGCTATTGGTGCCTCTTCTGCTGCAGCCCTTGCTGCTAGTATTCCTGTTCCCCAGGGCAAAGGGAGACAAGTTGTAGCTGCAAGGACTAAGGGTGCCTCCAAGTGAAGCTAGGGGCTAGCTGGGATGACACCTTCGGACAGGCCCGTCAAAGTCATATCTTCATCCTCATCTCCCTCTTCTTAGCCAGCGAAGAAGATTCCCCCAAGCTCAGCTGCTAAAGAGAAGGCTCCCATGGTTTTAGAGTCTAAACCTGAATTCCCGGGTTGCGCCACTAAGGAGGTTGCAGACACCTTTATGAGGTTGGGGGATCCCACCCTGGCCTCTCATTCTACTTAGGAGATCGAGAGATGGGTCCCTGATTTGCCATGGAGGCCTCTGACTCCTTACTCTAATGGCCCCACTCCCAATCCTTCCTAATGGAGTGTGCTCCTCCAGTTGATCGAGAGATTAGCTGGCAACTGGCTGATGAGGAGTTTGACAAATTTGAAGGCTACCTTCATACTGCACTGAGTTTCTGCTACCTTCGTTGAGTTTTCAATTGGTCTTGTCTTATCTTTATTTTGATATTGACCTCTTTTCATTTTTGTAGAAACACATCCTCCTTGGGGAGGGTTAGAGGAGGCAGGCTGAGAAGGCCAAAGAGAGCAAAGAATTTGCCTTTCTTATCTCTGAGCTGCAGGACGCTAAGGCTCTCCTGGAGACAGAGAATGCTGAACTTGCGGCCTCCGGTAAGGACGTGAAGTCGACGGAATTATGGAAAGGCTGATAATTCTTCCCTGTAATAACTTCACTTGAAACTTGTTTCAGGAAAAGAAATTCAAGAACAAAACGACAATGTTCCTAAAGAAAATCGGAAAAGAGAAATCTTATTGAATAACGTCAAAACAACAAAAGTTGCCTCTTCAAGGGAGAAAATCAGGACTTAAATAACCTAATCAAAACCTAAACCTATTCAGAATTCAAACCTTAGGCTTATTCGAAAAGGATTAAAGAAATTACAAAAAAAACCTCTAAAAAACAACAAATTATGAAAATGCCCCTAAAAACATAAAAACACCTGAAACTCCATCAAAACCACTCCGGATGGCCAAAAAAGGCCCTGCATCATAGCATAGCAGTGATTGTTGATCATTCGGCTGTTCCGAGTTACCCAGCCAAATTTTAGCCCGATTCGAGCTCGGTCCGGCCGCCTCAGGATTCATGCCCGACAACGTCGAACAGGCCGAATCAGGTCTGTATTCCCTGTATTCGCTTGGACCTACGCAGACCATTCGTCATGGGCTTGGCTGGTGTAATGGGTCCCTGTTCCTCTTGGTCATTCTCCTTATCCAGCTTCGCGTTAGGAGGCCTACGCCTCTTTTGATAAATCAACAAAACTCATCTTCAAGTGTAGAAGGGATTTTGATGAAGTCAGTGCCAACTGCAAGGCCATGTCTGAGATTCTGGACATAGCTCACTAGAGGATTTCAAAGCTAACTAACTCCAACATCCAGTATAAGAAGCACGTCCAGGAGTTTGAGGCCAAGCTAGAGGAGTTCCAAGGCCTTTGTGATGAGGATGGAAACCTCTCCATGAAGAGGCGAGGAGGTCCCTGCGTTCCAGAGGTATGTGGAAGCCCTGATGAAGAATCAATAAATGGGGGTATATGTTGAGGATATTGATGACCTCAAGAAAACTTACCCGAGATGAAGACTAGCTCTGCATATGACACTGCACTCTATCATCCTAAGTTGCTCACTCCTCTCCCTTGGCGTCAAGAGGAACTGAACCGACAGGGGGAAGAATTATGGATTTTTAGATTCCGAGGGATGATAGAGAGAGAGTAGGGAGAGAAAGGTTAGAGTCATGGAAAACACCTCAACTCCTAGTTCCAATTCTCAGCTCGGAAATATTTCTAGTTCTTTATCTCTACCTAAACATTCTTTACATTCTACAAATATAGGTAATCTTGTAGAGTATTCTACCATTCCAGAATCGATCTTAGTAGAGGAAGCAGTCCCTCCTCTGATGAGTCCATATAATATTGACAAAAAGAGAGGATCCTTTCCTCCAGGCATCAGATCTATCCGGCAACTACTCAAGATAACGACACCAAAGACGAAGGAGTATGTCTAGTCCTCCAAAGAACAGTATGTTACCCTTAACATACTACCGGAGATGGTGACACAATGGAGAGCTAAAGGTTACACACACCTTCACATCGGTGGCATCAGACTCGTTCTGACTTATGGCGGTAGGAAGGGCCACTCAGTCATTGCTCGAATTGCACTCTTAGATTCAAGACTACTCAGCTACAAGTAGGAGGTCATTGGCACAGTGATCACTTTGCTCAACTCATGAAGTGTTGTCTTAACACTGTTCCTAAACTATGCCATATCTCTCTAGGACCTAAACTTGTGCATAGCCTTGAAAGTTCAACTTCAACTCAAAGCCACATCTCTCACTCCTACCTCGATGATGGCTATTTACGTCATCAGATGGTCTACAGGCTCCATAATCAGGCTCTTGATCTACAGAACAGTGGTTCTCCAAACACCCTCATGATGTTGGTCGATTCAGCCACAGAAGTTCCTACCTTGGTCGAAATCCCAAGGTAAATCAAGAGGGAAGAACTCCAGAAGCTCATGCCTGTAGAATGGATTACCAATTACGAGAATCTTCAATGACAAGAAGAACCAGTCTAGGCAACAGTCTTTCAAAATTGCTCTAAAAGAAGAATCTGGCAAATCTTCACACAATTGACGCTCAAGCCATATGACCTAGGAGATCTAAGCAGGTAGAAGAGGGTACCGATATCCTTCTTCAACCAATCAGCCGAGCCTAGCTACACATCTCACATCAACGGCCACTTTATATGGGATGTCCTTGGCTCTGGTCTTTGTGACCCTGAATGCTCATGTGAAAAGGACGATTTAGAAGAAGAAGATAAGGCTCTGAGAAGAAGGTGACAGACAAGAAAGAACTCTGGTGGATATTCATCCAGACGTCCTCCACATGATGATGATGAAGGCAAGCCTACGGCAATACCAGTTCCAAGGCCTTTCATTGCCTTTGCAGATTTTTACAACCCTCATCCTAGAAGATCAGCCTTACTACTGATGAGCAAGGAGAATCCTCCATCCGTCTGTCCATCTATCAAGAAGATCTTAAAGAAGGCGACGGATTACTATGAGCCATCTCCTTATTGCAAGTAGGCAGAAAAAATGACACCAAGCAGGTCAACTCCGATCCCATGCATGATGAACAGACCATCAAGGAGTTCCTATGCTTCGGATTTTACACCCTTGGAAAGAAGAGAGAACGAGGCAGATAGACGAACCTCCCGACCTTACATTTCTTAGAAAACAATAGATGAATGTGGGAGACAAGTTATTTTCAATCAGGCAAAGGAAGTTCTCAATTGGCAGACTGACAGCGCCATTAAACAAAATCGTGTCCTAACAAGAATTGATGACCGAGTCAACCAAGTCGAGAAGAAGAGTAACCACATAGAGAAACTCTACCTTGAATTGATGAACAGGAACAACGCTCTCGATCGAGACCTCAAAGAGATGATCCGTACTGGCACCGCTTACGACAGTGAGTTTGATGAGAAAAGCCAGGAGATTCGAGACTTGAAAAGACAACTTGAAAACTAAGAGAAAAGGAAGTCTCAAACTACTTCGGTTCTATATTATCCATCACAAGGTTTCTCGATGCTCGGCATTCCCAACAACCCACCAACTTTCCACATGGCAACTTAACTTTTCGATGGACCACTGCGTTCTGCTCCACCTCGAGTCGAGAAGACTATTAACTATAGTATACTAGAACCCAAATTTTGGGTTAATTGGGCAAAAGAACATCCCTATGTTCATCCAACAACGAAGCAGAAGCATTCACTCTCGACTGCTCAGTCAGAAACTCTCTGGCCAAATGGTTCCAGAGATTCTCGGAAGGAAAAGGCGAAAGCACCATCCCAGCCAGAAGCAGTTCAACATGATTTTCCAAGGAAAGATGATTTTCCAAGTTTTGCAAGACAACCGAATCTGGCTTTTCCTACAAGTTCCACAAAGCAGCCTGATCCAACTTCAACAAATCCTCCTCTGCAATTCACGGTGTCATATCATGCTGATGAAGTTTCAACACCACATGAAAACTCAAATGAAGATCGAGTGTCTGATGATGTTTCGACACCTTCTGAAAGGCTCAAACAAAGAAAACTTTTCCTAGTGTACTGAGTTAGGAGATGAAAACATGGACATTTCAGGGATATGACTACCCCAGGTCCCTCAGGATCTACCACATATGCTGAAGTCCATCATAGCCACGAAGAGAACACGGATGATGAATCTATGACAGATAATCAACTATCGTCTCCACAACTTCCTCCTCAGGAGAAATCTTCGAAGACAACTTGTTTCACCTTTGATGACATTCTTGTTAGCAGAAGACATGAAAGGTTCCAAGAAATGTTAGCATGGGTTCATACACAATTGTTAAAGGGAGTATGTCTAAACAATATCCTATCTGAATTTTTTAGTTGTTTTGTTGGTACATTGCATGATTGGGTTATATCTTTATATGCCATCTACAGAAATTTATTACTTACAAGTTCTTTGGATTTTTGGATTAATGTGATATTTAAAGAATTTGTAGGTGACTATTCCCTTGAGATCAAACAGGTGAGAACAGATTTTTTCAAGATAAAATGTTGTTCTTTGAGGCCAAAGGACATCAATAGGCACTACGAAAGAATGACATAAATCTATTATAGCCTCGGTGGAATGAAAGACCCAAATCTCAAATAGGTGTACATTTCCTCACTTCTAGAAGAGATCCAACCAGAGTTGAACAAAATGATTGATCTCTAGAAACACTTTGGCAAAGCCTTGGACTTGCAAAGATCCACCAAGCTATATTCACATGTCATGAGAAGCTCTATGCAAGAAGAAAAGTCGTGGAAAATTTCTTTCACGGGAAGAAGAAGCTCGAGAAGCTTTGCAACAGAAATTATGAGATTGGGTGCTCTCAGTCAAAGAAGTGCAGCTGTAAAGGCAAGGTCACGCAGAAAAGGTCTTCGAAGCAAAGGAAGCACAAATCAAAGAAAAATCTTAAGTACTTCAAATGGAAAGCATCAACCAGAAAAAAGTCCAACAGATGTTTCTTCTGCAAGAAGAATGGCCATTTCGCAAAAAATTGTCCAAACAAGAAGGCTGAAGCTACGAACCTTGTATCACAACTAATGGTGGACCATCCAGAATCTGATGTCGAATCGGTGTTTTCGGAGCAGAGCCATCCCAACCAGGATACCACCTTTGCTATTGAAATTACAGATTCTGAGTTTAAAGCTTCTGAGAATGATTCTGAAGAAGAATCATGTTTAACAATTTTTAATATTACTGAAGTTTCAAATATTAATTCTTTGACTCATATTTGTAATCCTCATGTGCAGGTCTCCTTGTGAACGTCTAAGTACAACAACCAGTCAAAGCAATTGGATTCTTAGACACAGGAGCCATGAAAACAATGATGAATCTAGATATTCTTCCAGAAAAATTCTAGACAAACATTGACGCCCAATTCCAAGCAACGAATGGAGAAATCTTCCAGGATAGTCTAATTTCATAACACCCAGTTGGAATAAAGTTTTTCCAAGATTGCATAATTTGGTAAAAAGTTTTCGGGAATAAATTTCACGGTAAAGATGTTCTTATCGGATGGGATGTTTATGCAAAAGCTGAAAGACTACGAGTCTTTCCTCACGGCATCCAATACAAACATCACTTTCAACCTTTTACTCCTATTACTAATATGTTAGCTATTTTTGATACTACTGGCAAATTTCTATCAATAGCTAACATGTTCAAAAAATTTTGTGCAGATTCTCATGCTGACTTCAAGCATAAAAACCCGCTTTGGAAAAATGAAGAGTTCTTTGTTAGGTTTCCCTTTAAGCTTAATGAAGATATCAACCAGACCAAAGCAACATACCTTGGAATGCTCCCAATGATCTTAAACTTATTCAGGAAGAGTGTGCAAAACTACTACAGCAAGGTTTAATTAGGCCAACTAATTCCAGTTGGGCTTGTCAAGCCTTTTACACAAATAAAAGAAGCAAGCAAGTCAGAGGTAAGAAAAGTTTAGTCATCGACTATAAACCTTTAAACCAGTTTTTGAAGGATGATAAGTTTCCGCTCCCACGGATTCAAAACCTTTTTACTCACTTGGTGGGAGCAAAAGTATTTTCAAAGTTTGATTTGAAAGCTGGTTTTTGGCAACTAGGAATTGCACCTGATGAACGATATAAAACAGCTTTTTGCATTCCTAATGCTCAATATCAATGGAAGGTGATGCCATTTGGGCTAAAGCTAGCTCCTTCAATTTTTCAGAAAGCAATGATAAAAATTTTTCAGCGCATCCTTCATAGGGCTTTGATTTACATTGATGATATCCTTCTCTTTTCAAAAGACGATGAAGCTCACTTGTCACTAATAGAACAGTTCTTTGATATCGTCAAATATCAGGGTATCATGATCTCAGAAAAGAAAAGCTCCATCGGTCTTAATGAGATTGAATACTTTGGTATGAAAATCTCAGACGGTAAAATCCAACCAAGTCCTCACCTTGTTGAAACCCTTCCTTCATTCCTAGATGAGAACCTATCTGTAAAGGAGATCCAGCAATTCCTTGGCATCATTAACTACATCAAAGCCTTCCTTCCTAATTCCTCTAAATATACCAGTCTGTTATTCAAACTCCTGAAAAAGAAACCACCTCCTTGGAGTCATGAACAACCCTAGCCGTCCAAGCCCTCAAAAAAATGTGTCAGAAACCTCTTCCATTTCATATCCCATCCACAGGTCACAAGATCTTACAGACGGATGCAAGTGATGAGTTTTGGGGATCAGAGCAATCCTCATTGAAGATCTCAATGGCCAGAAACATTATTGCAGTAATGCCAGCGGCCAGTTCAAGGATGCAAAAAAACACTACCACACTACCATCAAGGAGATTTTGGCAGTCAAATATCGTATCAAGAAGTTTGAATTTCATATGATCAGTCATGAGTTCACAGTATAGATGGATAACTCCTCTTTCCCAAAGATCATGGAATTAAAAAATAAAGCCATTCCTGAACCACAACTCCTCTGCCTGAAAGATTGGTTCTCCAAATACCAGTTCCATGCCCAACACATCAAAGGAGAATCAAATATTCTAGCCGACCTTCTATCTAGACCAAAAAAAAAAAACCTTTGTCTACCTTATTCTTTGGAAGCTTACCCAAACCTATACCTTTCATCTTCACCATCCTAGAATTTTACCCACCTGAACTAGCCCATCGTGAAACAATTGAACAAGTTAAAAGATATGCCAGAAAGACAGTTTTTCAAAACCTAGCCTTGACCTGTGGAGAAGAAAGTGACTTCTGTGAAGTAGCTTTTGACCTTGATTACCCCTACAACAACATTTTTGTATTTTCCCAGGCAAATCCTCTTTCTGATAATAAGTCTCGGTATCTGTGGACATTAGCAATCCTTTGCTATTATCCTATAGAAATCGAAATTTACAGTTTCAAAACCTTTTTTGCCAATCCTAATTAGTTTGCTAATACATTATTATAGCATTATTTTACCCTCTTTCAGTCATCACGGGATTGGTATAGTGATTGTTGCCAGAGCCTTCCCGTCGATCCAATGAAGGCATATCAGGTGTACATGGTACACTTAGATCATGGTTTTCCAAAAGACTTATTACAAACCTCGGCCTTCTCCATGGATCAGCAAATGGATTCTATCCAAGGAGCCCATGATTCACCCAACCATGAAGCGGGCTCGTGATGAACTTCTTGTCTACTTAAAGTCCTAGAATGCCTCTCAGAACCTCCAAGTTATAAGCCAGATTGTGCCAATTTCTTTGAAGAAAATAGCCCATCTGAGGAAGTCATCAATTGGGATGGATACCCAGGACAATGGGAAGTTCCACTCTCTCAGGCCTACTATTGGTATCACTTGTCACAAAAGCTTAATGAAGAAGAGGCCTGCCCACCAAGCAGTTCGGCAACTTCAACCTCCAGAATAAAGCCCTAATCATGCTCAACATTTCGGATACAGCAATAGAAGCAAATTCGGCAAGATCACAAGAAAGGAAAAGTTTCAACAAGCCCTAGTCACTTTCAGTTTTCCGTTTGCAGCAATAAAAGGAGTCGTGAATCTCTGAAATTCCTTCAGCTCAGTCATATGGGTTTTTACTACTTCTCAGTGCCCTTATCTCAGTTTAATAGTTCTACTTTCAGTCCTCCATGCATCAGCAAATTCGGCTAGCAAAGAAGTATTCCAAGCAAAAGGTTTCTACCATCAGAAGAATTTTCTATTGTTATAGTATTTCTTTATTCAGTCCTTGCTCAACCATCTGGTTCGGATTATGGTGTTGTCCTTCATGCAAGAATAAAGCAGCCAGATCATCAAGTTTCCAGCCTAGTCATCAGGATAATTTTCGGTCAGAAGTGCTGAAGTTTTAGTGTTCATTTTGTCTTTGTTCCAAGTGTCTTCCAAGCAGAAAAATGTGAAGCCATGTCA
>JAOXNR010001015.1:0-10398 GCA_028571225.1 Parsonsia alboflavescens
GAGTAAAAGACTCCTTACAAATAAGTAATTACCTAAAAGGATTCTACTAATAAAATAGAAACTTATTACAAAACGAAGTAGTTTAGGAGTAAAAACTGAAAGTCTTTGCCACGGCCCACGGTCAACGAACTTGGTCAATCCATAATCCCTAACTCTAATCCAATGAACAGTAAAAACGGTGAACAGTTCCGGTGAACAGTACGTCGGAACAGTGCCTCAACAACAATTTCATAAAATGTTGAGTGTTTTTCAACCAAATATTTCTGCAAACAAAAATCAAGCAAAGGGAAGTAAAATATATCTAAAATAATATAATTAAGCTAAGTTACATAAAATAATGACGTAAAAAGATCATAAAACTTAGCATAATCATGTGCAAATTTGGCGCTCATCCTCCACAGTGACGACTATTTCTCCTTTCTCTAGCCCTCTCTCCCCACTGACGTAAAAAATATCAGTAGGGTGTAGAAAAGAAGACACAGAATAAGAATCTATTTCAGAAAGCTCATAAGTTTCACTTTTAATAGAATTGCTTTGACAGAAACTTGCGGCAAGTAGAAAACCTTATTCTCCAATTTAGCAAGAGAAAGGGAGGGAGCTACCTCTCCCGAATTGAGAGAGAGTGTATTAGGGGTAGAAGACTTTGAGCTTGACAAAATAGACATCTTGGTTTTCTAGAAAAAGATGAAATTTTTCGAAGGAAAAGGGAAGAAAAGTCATTCGGTAAAGATCTTTGAGATGAGAAGGGAAGTAGTCCTGAGTTACAAGCTTGATGGAACAGAGAAAGAGAAAAGTAGAAAGTATTTTTCTTGCAAAGCTGTGTGTGAGTTTGAGTAAGTTCTAAAATTTGAAGGCTTCTAATTTATACAAGATAAGGAGTCTGTTGGGCTACTAAAGGCAGAAACCTTCCAAAACTGAAACGGGGCGACCTTCCAAATCTAGAACGGATCAATTAATTCCAAAACCGAAATGGGATGACTTTCCAAATTCAAACGGGTTAGTAGTCAAAGGTAGGACATATCAGCTGTCAAAAATTGAAGAAGCACGTTTCTTCTATAAATAGAGTTTTGAAAGGATTTGGAACGACCCTTCAAGGGACATGACTTAAAGATGGTAATTTAGGCACCATGACCTTTGAGCTCGCTGGGCCTAAATGATGGTAATGTTGGGAGAAATGGGTACAACTCAGACAAGTCTACATAAACGGGCATGACCTAGAAGAAAGTCAACCCAAATGGGCTCAATGCCCCAACCTTCAATACTTGAAAGTCAGACTTACGAAGTCCACGAGGATTGGTGGGCAGCGACCTGCTACCACCGCCTTCCCAGGTTACCAACCTACCAAATGAGCTTGGGAGAGGTCTTACCAGATCACGACCTTCAAACAGGTAAGCTCCAATTTGCCTCATACATCTTCCATGCCACGACTAAATTGTGCATGACTCCTAACATCTCCTATGAGCCTACGATCATCGGCATGACCACCCAGGAGAAATGATCGACATCCACGGGTAGGTCACGAAATTGGTCTAGAGGTCAGTTAGTGAGCAAGTAGCTCTCGACAGAGACGTGAATGGCAAGATACCCCTATCAAGGGAAACTCCACGATTCTAGGAGCAATTAGCGGGAGTCGATATGATCTCACGATTATCCAAAATGCCTATTGTTAGGTAATAGAAGAGCCCTAATCTAAGAAGTAACTTATTTCTTCTTAATATATAATCGAATGATAATCAGTTAAGGGACAAGGATAGTCTTTTTCATAATTGATTACTCTTAGAATACTGACTTAGACATTGGAGCTCTTCCCTGAGCAACAGCCCTCTCCGGTGACCTACTTACTTTCTTCTCAAGTTGCTACTGTTGATGTCATCACGGTTTTGGGGTGATCCGAAGCCCATTTCTGGGCTCCATCAATTGTAGTAGCCGTTCAAGAAGTGGACAGAAATTTTCCGGAAAAGGAAGACGTTGGTTTAGAGCTGCAGACAGCAACTTCAATGAATTCATAGGATATTGTTCCGACAAACAATGACTCGGGTGATCTAGTGGATACCCAAATCCCTATTGACTCAATTAAGATTGTTCTTCCAATTCACGATTCACTTTCAGTCCAGGTATTTGATGATTCGTAGACATATTAGAGACCATCAACATCCTTCTTCATCAAATGGATATAGTTCTGATTCTCAGCTGATTGCTAAGGAGGGTCCTTCAAGGATGCGAACTTGATCGATAACTAAAGTAGCTTCAAAGCCTCCGAGACCAATCTCCAAATGAATACTATTATCATTTGGAATGCCAGGGGAGTAGCTAACTCGGCTACCTGATCCCGTTTGCATAATCTTTTATTAACCCATAAGCCAATGATTCTTGTAATTATTGTGTCTATGGTGGATTCTATTGATATTTCATAGTATGCTTTCGATGCTCAATTTTCTGGAACAGCTCATTGTCTTCCTCACTTCGTCTAAATTCATCTCAACTTTTGCATGATGTTTTCATTTACGGGAATATTTTACTTTTTGGTTCGTTTGTTTATGCTAAATTTTCGCATGTGGCTCGGAAGGAGTTGTGGAATGAGTTAATCTCGATCTCTGATTCAATTTCAGGGGGGGACGGATTTTAATATTGTTCGGAATTCTTCTGAATGTATAGGCACTACTCCATTGGCCTCCCACATTTAGGAATTTGATGAGGTTCTGCATGATTTGGGTGTGTCTGATTTTCAGCCTAAAGGTTCTCAGTTCACATGGGGGAAAGAGAAGAACTTATATTACAAAACGTAGGCTTGACCGGGTGGTAGTTAATTCGAATTAGTCCTCTGATTTCAATTCTTCCTATTTAGAACATTTATCTATAATTAGCTCTGATCACTCTCCCCCTCTTTTTGGAAATTCTATTTCTTCGGGACCTAAACAGTTCAGGTTTATGAACTTTTGGCTTAGTGGAAGGTTGTGTTGATGTGATTTTTGGTAGTCGGAATTCGCTAGTCACTGGAGGGGGTAGCAAATTAGTTATCTTCTCTCACAAACTGAAGAGAGTAAGGGGTGCTCTTTGAAATTCGAAGAGAGACTCATGGGTAATGTTCAGAATAATGTTAAGATTGCTGAAGATGGAGTGGCCAGATTGGAAGCACTTTGTGAAAGTGACCTCTTTGATCAGGCATATCATAACTTGCTGCAGGCAAAGGCTAACCTTGCGAAGCATTTGAGGAATGAATTTTTATTCTGGAGACTAAAGTCCATAATTAAATGGCTTACTAGCACCGAATATTTCTTCAACTTATGTAAGGAGAAACATGCTCAGATATCTATTGGGAAAATTTCTAATTCGTAGGGAGAAGTGCTCGACATGCCGAATGATATTAAAGCAGAGCCAAAGATGATCATGTAATTCCCCGTGCTGATTTTTTGAGCCGATTTCCTACCGTTGTTGAAATTGAAGAGGCTGTTTGGAGTCCTTCCGGAGACAGTGCCCCGGGTCCGGATGGTTTTTCAGGTAAGTTTTATACTTGTAGCTGGGACATCATAGTAGCTTGGAGTCTTTGGGAAGCTGTTCGTGATCTTTGGGCAGGTTGTCCCCCTAATTGGAGCTTTTCATCAACTCAAATCATACTTATTCCTAAAGTTGTTAATCGTTCCAATTTCTCTGATTTTTGTCCGATTAGTCGCTGCAATTTTCGTAACAAGGTAATTGCAATCTTTTTGAGATTCTTTTTACCTAAACTTATCTCCTTTTGTCAAAGTGGTTTCACTAAAGGGAGTAGTATTGTCAATAATTTCTTAGTTGCTTCTGAAATGGCACAACATATTGACAGAAAAACTAGAGGTGGTAATTTGATTGTCAAATTGGATATGCAGAAGGCATTTGATAGAGTGGAGTTGGACTATCTGCTAAATGTCTTAAAAAAGATTTGGGTTTTGAGAACATTTTGTGCTCATGATTGAAACCACTCTTAAATTTAATTTTCTGTGCTAATTACTGGGGTCAAAGTGGGTTCTTAGCTTCTGGAAGGGGTGTGAGACAAGGGCATCCACTTTAACTGAGTTTATTCATTCTCATTGCTAATTCTTTCTCTCCAGGGATAAATTATCTTACACAATTGGGACATATTGAATGGTTTTCTCAACCCAGGGAATATCTAGATATTTCTCACTTATACTTTGCAGATGTTGTTGTAGTTTTTACGAAGGGGGAGGGAGGAATTTATTTAATTTCGTGGCTTTCTTTGAAGAATATCAATTATGTTCAGGCTAGAAAATTAATTATTCTAAGAGTTCTTTCCATGTTTCGAATGGCACCTCTCTCAATAGCATGATGAGAATTTGTAATGCTACTAATTTCATAAAAAAGGAATTTCCTTCCATTTATTTTGATGTGATCTCAAATTTGTAAAGAATTCTTCATTCATCAATCAATTCAAAACACACCCAATTAAGATCAACCCAAGACTTCATGCAAGAGGTTTTTAAGCTAGATTACTAATGACCATGATTGTCTTCCAATATGATCATTTAGTTTGAATTTCATCAATCCAATTCAATTACTCCACCCAAGTATTGAAGAACTCAAGACTTCAACTAAGAACCCTAGAAGAGTTATTAGAAGAACACTCCAGAATGGTAGAGTTTAATCCAAAAAGATTCTCTCAATTGATGTAAAAGTTGTTTAGAAATAAGTTGTCTTACAAAATACAAATAGAGAACTATTTATAGTTCTATCAATTAGAATCCCTAAGAATGATTAAAGACCTTGTTAACTCTCTAAAATAGCTTAAAAGACAAAGAAAAGTCAATAAAATCAAGTGGAATCCTCAAAATTGGGTCCAGGTCACATTAGGTGAAAAAGGGCAAACTATAACATCCGGTGTTGGTTGACCTAGGTTCAGCACCGGATGGCCACTGGAAATTCCAGTGGTCCAGTAGCCATTCGGTGTTGTCATCCGGTGCCAACTGATGTCTTGTATAGCACCGAATGGTGCTGTGTCACTCCATTCAGTGCTTCCTCATGCCATCTTTGCACCACACTCGTTTTGCACCTTGCCAACTTCATCCCAAGCCTTCCTAGGCTAACCAACTTGATCCAAAGATCCCAAGGGCTTGTTCTTCAATTTTGTACTTCTCATTGATGTCTTCTATCATCCATAAGTTGAATTCCTTCCTGGGTTGCTCTTCATCCATTAATGATAATTCTTCAAAGATTGTTAGGAAATCAAGCAACTCTTCTCTCATTTGCACAAATGTGATCAATACTTGTCTCAATTTGGATGCTCTAGCTCTTGTGATTAGTCCGGTAGGTGTCATTGGTGTTGGATCACCATCATTCCCCCTCACCTCGAAAGGATTCGTCCTCAAATCGGCTTCATCTGCATCAAAATTAGAGAGATCACTAAAATTGAAAGTTGAACTTACATTATATTTACCTTGAAGATCCACTTTATAAGCATTGTCATTGATCTTCTCTATGAGTTGAAATGGACTATCTCCTCTTGGTTCAAGCTTTGTCCTGCTAGATTGAGGAAATATTTCCTTCCTTAAATGAATACAAACCCAATCATCAACATTGAACTTCATCTCCTTTCTACCTTTGTTGTGTTGATTGGCATATCTTTGAGTTTACATTTGAATGTTCTCCCTTGCCTTGGCATGTGATTTCTTGACCGTTGCGACCTTCCTTTTTCCATCTGGACTATAAACTTCATTCAAAGGAAAAGGGGTCAAATCTAGATTTGTTAAAAGGTTATAACCTTAAACCAATTCAAATGGAGAATAAAGAGTAGAAGAATACACACATCTATTATAAGAAAACTCAAAAAAAGGTACACATTTTTCCCAAGAACTCAAATTCTTTTTGGTTATGGCTCTCAACAAGGTTCCCACAAGTCTTATTCACAACCCCCGATTGGCCATCCATTTGAGGGTGACAAGTAGCAGAAGAACATAATTTTGTTCCCAACAACCCCCGAAGGACCTTCCAAAAATGGCTCAAGAATTTGGTATTCTTATCACTAACAATAGTTCTAGGAATTCCAAGAAATCTAACCATATTTTTGAAAAACAAGTTTGCAACATTATGAGCATCATCATCAACCTTGGAGCATGCAATAAAGTGTGCCATTTTAGAAAATCAATCAACAACCACAAAAATTGAATTCTTACCCCACCTAGACCTAGGTAAACTAAGCACAAAATCCATAGAATGTGTTCCCAAGGTGCATGAGGAATAGGAAATGGCATGTAAAGATCATGTGGTTTAATGGTAGACTTTGCCTTTTTACAAACGATGCATGATTCAGACATTTTAACAACATCCTTCTCCATGTGAGGCCAATGAAAATGCTCCTTAAGAGCATATAAAGTCTTGGAAATGCCAAAATGTCCCATTAGGCTACCCCCATGACTTTTAATAACAAGCAATCACCTCAAAGAACACTTAGGCACACTCAATTTATCTTCTCTAAATAGAAAGCTATCATTCAAATAATGCTTAAAATATGCTGCTTTTCCACAAGAAATAAAGACATGTTTGAAATCATCATCCTCAACATAAAAATCTTTAATGAACTTAAGTCCAAGCAACTTTGCATCAAGAGTAGTGAGTAGAGTATATCTTCTTGATAGAGAATCCTTTACAACATTCTCTTTACCTTGTTTATATTGGATAGTGTAGGAAGAACTCCAACCACTTTGCATGTCTTGTTCTTAGTTTTGATTGTCCCTTCAAGTACTTGAGGGACTCATGGTTGGAATAGATGAGAAATTCCTTTGGCCATCAGTAGTGTTGTCAATGCTCGAATGCCCTAACCAAAACAAACAATTCTTTGTCATATGTAGAGTAATTTAAAGTAGCACTATGTAGTTTCTCACTAAAGTAGGCAAGGGGTTTCTTTTCTTGCATTAACATATTCAATTTCAAGCACCTTTGAAAAATCAGGGAATGATAAGATAAGAGCACTAGCAAGTTTGGTTTTAAGCAATTGAAAAGCACTCTCTTGCTCACTTTCAAATGTAAACTTCACTTTAGACTTGATAATTTCGGTTAGGGAGCTACAATGGTACAAAAATTGGGAACAAATCTCCTATAAAATGAAGCAAGACCAGGAAAACTTCTTACCTCACTTGCACTATTAGGTGTTGACCAATCCTTGATGGCTCTTACCTTTTCCTCATCAACATGGATGCCTTTAGATGACACAATATATCCAAGAAGAGTGATTTGAGGCAAACAAAATGAGCATTTCTTTAAATTGGCATAAAGTAGTTCACTTCTAAGAATGTTAAACACAACTCTCATGTGACTAACATGCTCATTTATATCCCTACTAAAAACCAGGATACCATCAAAGTATACAACTACAAATTTACCAATGCAATCTCTAAAAACATAATTAATTAATCTCATGAAAGTTCTAGATGCATTCGTGAGACCAAAATGCTTAACAAGCCACTCATAAAGACCATCCTTAGTCTTAAAAGCTATTTTCCACTCATCCCCTTCTTTCACACTAATTTGGTGATAGCCACTTTCAAGTTAATTTTGGAAAAACATAAACTATCACTTAATTCATCAAGCATATCATCTAATATAGGGATGGGAAAGCGATGCTTCATAGTAATGTTGTTGATTGAATGACAATCAACACACATCCTCCAACTTCCATCCTTCATGAGCACAAGAACGAGTACTGCAAAAATTCTCATGCTTTCCCAAACAAAACCTTTGTAAAAAAGCTCCTCCACTTGTCTTTGAAGCTTCTTTGTCTCCTCCGGATTGGTTCTATAGGTGGTCTTGTTTGGTAATGGTGCTCCTGGTATCAAATCTATTTGATGCTCAATCCCTCTGCAATGCTTGAGAGAGCTTTTCCGGAAAAACATCCTCAAAAGAGAATAAACATCACTAGGAAGAGAAGAGTTAATATCATCATCAAAAGAAGTAGAATGCAAAGAGTGTTTATACATAAGTAAGACCATTGGCTTGAAGCAAACACACACACTCTTCAACTCTCTTTTTTTTTGCATAAAAGCTCATTTTCTTTCCATTCCTCTTTTCTTGTTCACTCTCATTTTGTCTCTCTTTTTCTTTCTTTTACTCTCTCTCTCTCTCTCATTTCTTTCTTTCTCACTCTCTCTTGATTTTCCTTCATTTGCTCTCTTGGTTTTCTCCCTTGGTTTTCTCCCTATAAAACTCTTTTATTCTCTCAAGAATCTTCTTTTGGTCTATATATGCTTCATGACGTTTCAAGGGACTCAAGTGTATCTTCCTTCCTTCAAGCTCCAAGGAATGCTAGTTCTTATGGCCGTCATCGATCACCTTTCTATCATATTGCCATGGCCTCCCAAGTAAGAATTGTGTAGCTTGCGCAGGCACTACATCACATAGCACCTCATCATATTACTTGCCCATAGAGAATGAGATCCTTACTTGCATTCCAACCTTCATTTCACCACTATCAGTTAACCATTGAAGCTTGTATTTCTTTGGATGGTCTAAGCAAGGTAACTTCATCTTGTCAACCAAGTAGGCACTTGCAACATTCACACAACTTCCACTATCCACAATGACACTACACCAATGCCCTTGTATCAAGCACCTTCAATGGAATAGATTCTCATTTTGCAAGTCCTCTCCTTCAATAGCTTGAGTACTAAATACTCTCCTAATCATGTACGTTTGTTCACATTCACCTTCATTAGAATTGAATTCATCCATGCCCCTCTTCTTCAACCACAATTCCTTCTTCTTCATTTTCACTAGTCGACTCCACCATGTCCCTACTATGCAAGATGATGTTCTCTTGTCAGGACATTGATTGGCATAGTGTCCAAAGCCTTGACACTTATGGCACTTGACATCTCTAGCCTTGAAAGGTGGTTGTTGAGCAGCTTGAGCTTTCCCTTTATCTCCATGTGGCTCCTTGTTCTCTTGATACTTAGGCTTGTATCCCGGATATTTAGGTGCCACCTCCTTCTTATGCCAAGTAGTCATTGGCTTGGTTGATGAATTTCCATAGATGTGTGAGCTATAAGGCTTCCTACTCGAATTTCCCTTGTGTTTTCAATTGTTTCTCAATCTCTATGGATATGTTCACCACATCTTGGAGATGGTGAAATTGGTATATCTCCACTCTATCCAGTATCTCCTTATTCGAGACACAAAGAAATCTTGCAATGGTAGCTTCTTCATCTTCCACAATGTTGACCCTCATCATGTCTGCTTCCATCTCCTTGTAGTACTCATCTACACCTTTGGAGCCTTGATGTAGAGTTTGAAGCTTTTGGTAGAGTTAACTATGGTAGCAGGATGGAACAAATCTATGTCTCATCACTTCCTTGAGCTCATTCCATGTTGCTATGTGTGGTTCATGTGCCTTTCTTTTGGTGATCATCAATTGCTCAAATCAAGTAAGGGCATAATCCGAAAATTCAACAATAGCTAGCTTCACTTTCTTAGCTCCCGGAAATTCATACCCATCAAATACATTCTCCACTTTGCTCTCCCAAGTAAGATAGGCTTCCGGATCATGTCCTCCTTTGAATGGTGGAATGATTAGCTTTATGGACCCCGAGCTAACATCCCTTTGCCTCGGTTCATGATACTCTTCTTTACCATTAATTACTTCCTCAAAATGTTCATGGAGTACCCTTCCTCTTGGTTGGGCTCTTGGCATCTGGCCTCCACTTCGTCTTTCTGTTTGTTGAAATGGATTTCTCAACACTTGAGCGGGTGGTGTCTCAAAAGCATTCGCCCTTTTTTCAATTCTATCAATCCTTGATCCAAGATCCCTCCTCATTTCTCGCAAGCTTTGGTTGAATTGAGTCATCATGTCTTGAGACATTTGTTGCATTAGTTCCCTTAGGGAAGACATCATATTGTTGTCCTCTCCCATGTTTGATGCATTAGATGAAGTAGAACCTCTTCCTGTCATCATTGTACTTTCAAATGAAAGTCACAAAAAGAAGGGAAAATACATATATCTCACAAGCACTGGTGTATCGCTCTATGATAAGGCTTTTTCTCTCTCTAATGTGCTTATCCTCTTACTCGTTTTACCTCCTTTAACTCTTATTCAAGTTCTTAATGCAACTTCAAGAGTAGTCAATTACCCAACAAGGTAATCACATCAAACATAAGAAATTCAAAGCAAATAGTTCATATCTTCCAACATGTAAGAGCTAAAGAGATAAGTGGTTCAAAGAAGATGGTCATTGAACACAAGACAATTAATCAGGCACTTAGAACTCAAGGAAAATAGATGAAAGGCAATTTACCAAACACATTGATGTCAAAGAGTTGTGATCCAATTTCAATCAATTTTCAACATAATTGATTTGCACATAATTATGCTAAGTTTTATGATCTTTTTATGCCATTATCTTATGTAACTTAGCTTAATTATGT
>JAOXNR010001016.1:0-10398 GCA_028571225.1 Parsonsia alboflavescens
AGGGATAACACATAAAGTGTATTTTGTTATCGGCTTTGCCACACTACCATATTAAATCCATATCAGTAGAGTGGACAACATTTGTGACCATGGATGGCTTTGTGTGATTACATACAGTTACTGCTGTGGTTCAGTGTTGAAAACTCTATGGGATAGGGTTGACAGTTAAAAGCAATCTCTGAACTAGTATAAAGGTGTGCACATAAAAGACTAATATTAATTAATTTCACCCAAGTGGGAGAATGTTGGGATTTATTCCAATTAATCCCATTCAGTGGGCTAGATTAATTAATCATTAACTACAGATCAATTAATTAAGTGAGGTTTTCGGACTTTTAATTTGTGAATATGGATTGACATAGTGTGGCCTGATGGGCCCAATCCGTCAATATTTTGCTATGCAATTCTTTTTTCCTTTTTTTTTAAAAAATATTTTCTAAATTTCCAAATTAATTTCTTGTCAATATATTTTCTCTGCTTTTTCTAGCCATATAGTTTCTTTTTTATCAAAGATTGTCATCTTTTTAAATTCCTCTATATGTTGGGAGCATGATCTACCTGAGTTTCGGGACGTTGAAGCTACTACGGAAAAGGCACATAACACTGGGAAGGGTGAAATCACTTAGAAGGGATTATTGGGTAGGGAAGGCTATCGTAGACGGATTAGTCACCACCACCAATAGATTTGATTTCGGCTCTTTCATTTTCTCTCTCTAAAAACCCATCTATACCTTTTTTTTGTTGTTGTATGTTTTTCATTATTGTTTTTGCTCTCTCATCTCTTTGAGTCTTTCCAATCCTTCTTCCCTATCGAATCCTCTATGTGTGTCTTCTGTCTTTCTTCTCATTCCTTTTTTGCTCGCTCTGAGCATTCAACTTCTGGTTAGATAGTTTTTTATATTACTCATTTATTATAAATTTAGGTTTTGCCTTCTTTTCTCTCAAGCAAGTCCAAGATTGATTTTGTTATTGAATTTATCAAACAATTTTTATTTGCTTATAATCTATTCCTTCAATAACACTGTTACTGTGCTGCTGCAAAAGTTTGTAATTTCTTTCAACTGAAATTCCTTGCTTTCTTCCTTATCTGTCCAAACTGTTATTACTGTATTATTTTTTCCATGGTGTTAGATCCCTGACCGGTCATACTGTTTTCGGCATGGGTATTTGATTCTTGACCTATCTGCTATTATGGCCGCTGACTCGCTTGGAGTTGGGTTAGGCAGAACATGATTGAACATTGCAATTGTTCAAGTGAGATCAATTTTAAAAAATAATGAAATCCATTTTTGTCACTTATCTCTTTTGAATTGGGATTGCTTCTCAAACTGACATTTTTGGAAAGGAAAAGGTAGCCAACAATTCAAATAAATATAATAATCGATGATATGATTGGTCGGAGAAAGCAAAAAAAAAAATCTCCAACGGGAACTAATTTCGAGATTTGGGATTCATGTCTAAAAGAAAAAAAGAAGATATCACATATATCTTTATAAGTTGATAAAAAGATGCAATTGAACGTTGACCTTGCCTTGAAAGGTAATTTTCTTACAAAAAGGATCAACTTGGTGGCCTGTAAATTATTAGGGGATCTAAAAAATTAAAAATAATTAATGGGAACCGTCATGGTCTAAATAAAACGGTTAAGGGACTAAAAAATCATTTTGTCCATATTTTATATTAAAAACTATTTATTTTTATAAATAGGATATTCAATTTTGAACTGAGAGAGTATTATTAAAAGTAACATTGGAAAACACATAATAAATATTTATCAAATCTCATATATTGACATATTTTAAAATAAATTTTTAACATTAAAACAATGAGATTTAAAATAGAGGGAGTATTAGATTTATTTAAGGTTCTTGTGTTAGTTCTATTTATCAACTTTATTAAATGTACTAATTATTGGGTTATAATTTTAAACTTTATTGGCCTAACCTTCAACCTATTTAGTCACACTTTGACATATTCAATTGTAAAAGAAATTTTACATGCCAGTTAAAATTTAGGTGACTCTCCTAATTTTAAATGTTACCCTCCAGACTAAGTCATCAACTTAAATACAAAAGATTTGTATTGAGATACATAAGTGACAAATAATTTTTTTTTTACTTTATTACGATGTCCTGATTAGACTTTCGTACACACATTAACCATTCTGCTAGAAGTTACAACTCATCAAGGTTAGAGTTTATAGAAAAACTGAATTGAACTTACAATCTGCTTTATGCAGGTCTCATCCAAATCACTCAATTACACTTTTGGATACTTAGTGACAATTAATTTGGCAAGAAATTCTTCCTTAAATAACAATCTTTTGAAACAATCTTCTTTCTCCTATCGCCTCTATATTGTTGTCGTTGCCGCCGCCACTGCCACTCAGCAGCAACAGCCAAGGTCGCCACTGTCCTATGCGGACAGCGGTTAAGGTTCTTCACCTTTATATCCCTTTATTTTATTTGTTTTATCCACATTGTATTAACAAAAGAAGCAAGGCAAGAAATTCTCAGCTCAATCTTTTGTTCCTCCCCAAATCGTCGTTCTCCTTTTTCTTGACTGTAATTTTCTTCAGCTTTTTCTCCCACTTAATTTCAACTTTCTCCCGCTTCTTCTAGTATTTCTTTATAGTATTTTCCAATTCCTTTTCTAGTTCTTGAATTGTCCTCTCTTGCCTTTTATCATCTTCCATTTTCAGAATCTCGAAACTCATCCTTGAAGATTTATTAGCTTCCCGATCTTGAACTTTTGTTATCTCTATCATTTCCTGATCTTGGGTATTCTAATTTTTCAAGTCCTGCAGATTGTCATCAAACACCTCCTCCACATCCGGGATTTTCTCATCGAATTCCTTGGTTCCTCAATACCCTGAATTTCATCTGTAACTTGTTCCTCAAAACTATTTTGTTGTAGAATGTTTTTGTACATTTGTACATATTCTTTGTAGTCTTTGTTGTCTTCTTTATATTGTGTTTGCCTTTAAAAAAGGGTAGTATTCTTGGTAATGATGAATCATTAGTAAAATCAATTTGATGAATGTTTCTGGTTAAGAAGTAGTTTAAATCTTTTTACCTTTTGCCTATGATGTGGTGCTTTTTGAGAGAGACCATTCAAAATTGCATTTTTGAACTAGGATCAGTGATTTAATTTTTCATTCTCGTGTTCCAAAGGTTTTGATTTAACTTTTATGCTTGTGATTTAGATAATGGAGGAGGAGATTTAGTTTGGAACTTTTGTGGATTGTGGAGAAAATATGGATGTGAGTAGTGGAAGGACTTCTAATGATGCTAATGTCAGTGAATTTGAGATTGAGGGTGAGAGCAGTAGTTCTAAAAGGGCAAGAAAATAAACTTCATATGTTTGGAATTATTTGAAGAGAGTGGGTAAAGGAAAGAATGGGATTGAGAGAGCAGCTTGTAATAGTTGTGGAGAAGAGTTTAAGGTTGGTGCATCATCTAGTGGAAATAATTAAGAGACTTTTCATTTGCAATGTCATGTCCAAAATTGTAAACATATTAATATGAAGTCTTCAAATCCACTTCAAATGCCTCTTGATCATGAAGGAAAAGTAAGAGCATCTAAATATGATTCTAAGTTGTCACATGATATACTTGCTCGAGCTATAATTAAGCATGATTTGCCTTTCTCTTTTGTTGAATATGATTTCATTAGAGTTTAGGCTAAATCATTAAATCCAGATGCTACAGTTATTTATGGAAATACAATTGTTTTTTATATCTGTAAAATTCATATTAAAGAAAAGGAAAACTTGCTAAAATCCTAAATAGGATTTTTTTGACTTCTAATTTGTGGGCAGCTTCTATTTCTAAGGTTTACATCTGTTTGACTGCTCACTTTGTGGATGATAATTGGAAATTATGCAACAAGATACTTAGTTTTTTCTCGTATGCCTCCTCCACATACTATTGAAGAATTAGCTTCTACTATTTTTAATAGTATGAAAGGTTGGGGAATTGAGAAAAAGTTTTCTCTTTGACTTTGGATAATGTTTCTGCTAATGATTGTATGCAAAATATTCTGAAAAGTCATCTTCGCTTGATAATGGTTTGGAATGTGATGGTGAATTTCTTCAAGTACTTTGTTATGCACATGTTTTAAATCTCATTGTCAAAGAAGGTTTGAATGTGGCTGATGATGCTTCATTGAAAATTAGAGAGAGTGTGAAATTTGTAAAGGGATCAAATGGAAGAATGAAAAAGTTCAAAGAATGTGTTAATCAAGTTGGAGTTGATGTAAGTGTTGGATTGAGGTTAGATGTGGCAATTAGGTGGAATTCAAATACTTGATCCTTGCAAATGTTATTAAATATGAGAAAGTTTTTGAAGCACTTGACATTGCTGACAGAGGTTATAAATATTGTCCAAGTAAAGAGGAATGGAGAAAAGGAAAGATAACTTGTATTATTTTGAGACCCTTCTGTGAGATTACAAATTTGATGTTAGGTACTTTTTTTATTCCACTTCTAACTTGTACTGTTTACAAGTTTGGAAAATTGAAATTATAATATTTGCATATTTGAATAGTGAAGATGAAACTGTTAGATCTATGGCTTCGGAAATGAGGATAAAATTTGATAAGTATTAGGGAGATTATAGTCAAGTACTTGCATTTGGGGCTATTCTTGATCCAAGATTCAAGTTTGAATTTTTGAATTTTTGTTATGAGAAGATTGATCCCTTTTTTTGTGATGAAAAGACAGAAACATTGATGAGTAATTTGAAAAAACTTTTCAAAGAATATGTACATACAAGTGAAGCATCTTGATCAAGTCATTTGTCACCTAATGTTTCTAAGGCAATGCAAAGAAGAAGTGATAATGAAGATACAACTAAAAAACTATTTGAAGTAAGTTTGGTTCTCTTTTATATTTCTTTTTATCTAATTTTTATTATTATTTCTTATTTATATTTGATTATTGTTTTTCCTTTTGTGTATTTAATCTATTGTATGAGTTTATTTTAAAACCTCAATCAATCTCTACTATTGAAAAAATTGAATTAGATCTTTATTTAGGGGAGCCCAACTTAATTATGAAACTTATCGGTCTATGGATATTCTTAATTATTGGAAGGACAGTGTTGCTCCTTTTCCTAACCTTTCTATCATGGCAAGAGATATGTTGAGCATTCCTATTATTGCTGCGGCATCGGAATCTGGATTTTGGTATTGGTTTGCATGTTCTCCCTAAGTATAGGAGTTCTTTTCTTCATGAGCATATCCAAATGCTTGTTTCATTAAGAATTGGCTATATGGATTTATTTTAGTTCCCGATGATATAATTTCAATATCTTTAATCTTTATTTTTTAAAATTTATATTGAATTAATTTATTTGTTCTCTTCTTTTTTTTTAGATGACGTTGATGATCCTAGCCTTGAGGATTCATGGGCTACAATTATTGAAGATATTGAATCTTGATTGGGGAATTTGTAATCCATTCAGTTTTTTGTTAAACTTAAACATAGAAATTTGCTCCTTGAAAACTTGAACTTAAATTCTTGTATTAGTTAAATTTGAAAACCTGAAGTATTGTTAAATTTGAATTTAGAAACCTAAATTTGAATTCTTGTATTACTTTGATGGAATATGGACTTTGACATTTGTTGAATATTTAGAAATTTTTCTTGATATAATTTGTATAATATGAATGTAATTTTATTATTGATAATTTGTAATTTTTTTAAAAAATAATTGTATAGTATATATTTTATATTTGTAATTTAAAAATATTAATTAATAAATAAAAATATTTTAAGAAATATATGGAAACCTATAAACTTTAGGGAATTGAAATGGGCTTTAATATATGTGGCCCTTTTAATATTGTGCCTAGGCCCTATCCAACAACTTCGAGTGGACTTATGTGGGTTGAGGTTGGGATGAACCGACCCATATTGACAACCTATACATGGTGAAATAATCCATTACTGTACTAATAGCAAAAATGCGAGGGACACGTGTCAAAATTTTAGGCAATTGAGATTCTAAGAAGCATAAATCGATCATGACAAAAAAAAAAAACCACTTGAATCGTCAAGCGTTCAAAGCTATTGCAATTAGAGGTGTCAATTAGGGTTGAACCGACCCTAATCCCAAATTGTCAGAGCATTTGAAGGGTTGGAATGGATCGGTCACATTTTCTTAAGGGCAAACAAAATCCCAACCCAACCCCAACCTCACGAGGCCAAGGGCCGGGCCATACATCTCTTTTTTTTTTTTTAGCAAAAAATAATTTTCTGTATATTTATTAATAAATGATCTTAATAAATAATTTTCTGTATATTTAATTTATATGTATAATTTTCTATATACATATATACGTATAAATACATACAAATGAAAGCTTGTCATCGGAGATACAGAAAAAAATCAATTTCTTCTAAAGTTCGGGTTGTTTAAACAAATCTGCCGGAAGGCAGCAACTTTAATGCCACACTAAACCAAGAAATCACTAGAATTCAGAACTAGAAGTTTCTTTAGGCTTAAAACTTCAAGTCTATAGTCTATGTACCTTGAACACTAGGGTGCTTCGTGAATCGTGACATGTCTTGTCCTCAACTTAACCACTTTTCTTTCAAGCGAATTTCTCTGTCGGGTTGCACACAGCATATGTCCTCTAGATCCAATGGGGTTCGCACAAGTCGGTGAGTGGCGAGCTGGAGCGGTGGTTGGCAACCGAAGTTCTGGAGAGGAGAGTGGTGGCGTAGCGCAACGGCATGGATGGAGTTGGAGCCGAGTGAAGAACATAACTAAAGAAGAATTGTTGTGAGTTTATCTGGTCTAGGAAGTGCCCGAAGTGGAAAGAAATGTTTGTGACTGACTAAGTGATGACTACTATGCTTGCACTTGTTGACAACTTGTAAATTTAGTCATTTTGTGAGATTTTTTTTTTTTAATATTTATGGCGGTCAGTCCGATCCGGTCCTTTCTCAATCGTCATTGACTTTTTAACCTTCAAGGGTTGAATTAAAAAGTTCTTGATATTATTAAGATTGGATTTTTCAAATCCAATCTTCCAAAATTATGGGATCGACAGGATGCCAATTGACACCTCTAAGTGCAATCAATAGCAGAAAGGAAAAAAAATGGGCGTTGATGAATTGAGGTATTCAATGAAAAACAAGTCTTTCGATGAAACTAAAGGGAGACAAAAGGGCATTTATTGCAGATAGTGAACAAACCATGCATAAAGATAGCAGATTTAGATCAGAGTAAATCCGAGATATTGTCAATAGGGTGAAGCAATGCAGGGAGGATCGACAAGAATCGGTTATTGCCAAATATCAGATCCGATCACGAGCCTAAAAAGAAAACGAGGTGCTCATTTTTTTTTGCTCTGCTTTAAATTTCTCGGGTCAGATTTACCTTTTAGGTGGAAATATATGAAATTTTCTCGTCAAATCTAGTAAAGAATTAGTGTATTATTATTATTTTTTATCAGTGTTACAGGACTTCCGTTGGGAATTTTTCCTTATGTTCTTGGTGACGAGAATGATTTATATATGATTTTTCCGGTTGGTGTTACTTTTCGGAATTTCTGCAGAGGGAAAGAAGTCAGAGAGTATGATGACGAGGTAGAGAGGTTCAGAATGAATAAACTCTGATATTCATATCATATGTTTGATTTATTTCATCAATATTATTTGTAGCTTGGACGAGAGGAGGGTGATAGACAGTGAAAACAAAGGCACAGAAAAGGGAAAAACTCAGGAAGATGCAAGAAGTGGAGATCAAGAGGACACTGGAAAAGATTGGGAAAAAGGGAAAACGAAACTGATAAATGCATGACTAAATACAAAAAGACAAGAGTCCTGGGACATGAGCACAGACAGATAAGGTCACTTATTCACTCATTTGTCATTTTATTGCTCTCTTGTCATCCAATAGACTAATAATACATTAGAATCTGATTAACATCAGTGTCACTGTCTTAAGTGGCATGAATGACCCGGTGATGGTTGAATTGGAGGGCCAGACAAATCCACCTGAGGTAAATTATTCACATCATTATATAAGATATCAAGAATCCTGCAATGCTCTTTCACATATACACAAGAATTATGGATTTCCAGTCATCTCAATCATGAGCATATCCTAAACAGTCACATAAACTTATTTCTGTAGGTTTAGTGATTTGTGGAAATTAGTTGTGAGATCTAATTTATACTTTGTTTTTGCATATGAAATCAGATGAAATCTGGATTCAGATTCTCTTTGCCCCAACCCCCAAGTAAAACGTAGCATAATTTTTGGTATAAGATTGAAGGGCTATTATATGCAGCTACTTGGTGTAATGATTGTAAGATTTTTTGAATAGTTATTTCTAACTTGATTAACCGTGCCTAATGGGGTGTTTTAACGTAATTGGACTTCCTATACTTTTGAATTATACTTATTCAAAACCCAGATTCTGTTGTCCAATTTTACACCAATGTGTTTTTCTACTATCTATGTTGTCTTTCGACATGTGTCTTTAACGTTTTTCCTATTAGTATAGTATAGATAATAATTAGTGTTGCTTTATGATTACTCAATATTACCTGATGTTAATGTACATTGGAGATTTCTTAAAAATATCAACCAATTACGACTTGGTTTCCTATATCCTAAAGCGGTAAGCATGAATCTCTCTGTGGTCTCAATTATATTGAAATCTGTTTGTTTTACAGTTGTAGTGTTGCATCATGGTTGGTGGTAAATTGCTTGTAACTTACAAGTGGGTGAGGCTTCTATCAACTGGCAATATTCCTCAAGAAACTGGCTATCCTGATTCATCAGTTGAATGTGCAAGTTATAAGGCCTCAAATATATCAGACAAGCCCGAGCAATTGGCTGAAGGAAATAAATTCGAAAATCGTGGAGAAGATTCTGAGGTGAAAAACTATTTTGTGCAGAATCATGTATGTATGTGTTGTGGATATTTATTTTTATGTTTCTATTTAAATTTTAAACTCCAGGATATTTTACCTAAGGCTTTCTCCTCCCGAACTTTCATGCCTTTTGTGTTGAGTTCATGTTTTTCGAACTTTGTTTTTGTTCTTTTCTACTACCTTGAGGTGTAGTTTGCAAAATATTGCAGACAAGGGAGTCATTCTTCAGTGGTGAAACTAAAATGTAAAAATTAGGTGGCGAAGTGTTCGTGAACTGTGCTAAGCATACAGAGAAAAGGGAGAATTTGTGAGAGACCAGGAGTCCGCTTGCACTTCTGAACTTCATAGCTCTTAGTCCATTACATAGTCTGAAATGATACAATGCCTATGGATAATCATGACCGACCAACTAATTCGTTCATAGATGAATAATTTTTCAGAATACGACATTGTTCCAATAGTTGTTCTTTTATTGCAAAAAGAAGTGTTCTTCTTAGGAAGGGGAAGCAAAAAAGGGTATGGTGCTTCTTTACGCTGTGTTTTACGTAATGTTTTTAGAATCAGATCGGTCATCGAATCGAAAAAATTACTGATTTACGATTTAATGATTCAATCGCAATTGAATCGGTTAATTTTAAAATTAAAAATTATTTATTTTATAAGTTAAAATATATCAAAATAATATAATTTATTCCAAATTAATAGTATATATATTTATTAAATAACAATAAAAACCTATAAACACATAAAGAATTCATAAATTGAACTTTCATTTTTCATTAACATCAAGAATTAAACAAAAATTCAAAAAATTTGTAGCTTTTATTTATAAGAAATTTTCATTATTTTCTTTTATTTATAGAAATTTGTTTTCCTATTATAAATTCTAAAAATTAACTTGAAATGAAATGGAGGAATACTTATTAAACTATTATTATTATTATAAAGAGATATATTTACATTGATGAAAAAAAAAAGGGGAAAAAGATCATCTCACCTCTCAATTAGTAATTAAATTTGATACTCAATTGTAAATAATCTTTCTCAAAGTACAAAGAGCTCACTTAAATTATCTCTACTTCAGACTTCACTTATATTATTATCCAAGCCGGCAGATGTTGGATGCTTATCCCCTGTCCTTATATTCCTTTCCTTTGTCCTAAAAACTCCAAAAATTAAAAAGAAGAGATACTCAGGAGTCAAAAGAGAATAAGAAAAAAGAGAGGGGATGAATTGAATACAGCAAAAAGAAGTGATAAAGTTGAGAGAAAGTGACCTTTGCCTTCTCTCTCTTTTTCTTCCTATTTCTTGCTGTGTTTTGTCACGTTTGTTTCTGACTTTCAGTTCTTCTCTTTCTTTCTTTCTCTTTCGGACTTTCAATTAAGAAGAAGAGAGTGTCGGTTAGGGAAGGCAAAATGATCTGGCCGAATGGATACCTGGCCTGACTTGATCTGTTTGGGGCGGGTTTTACCTGACCCGTTTAAGGATGGGGCAGGTATGGGTTT
>JAOXNR010001017.1:0-10397 GCA_028571225.1 Parsonsia alboflavescens
GATTACTTTGCAGACTTTCCCTCCAATGGTACAACGGGTAGTGAAAATATTCCGACGTCGCCAATCCTCATCAGCCCACAGAGCTAAAAAAATTCAACGTAAAACCAAGCTCTCTCCTCTTACATCCTCTAGTGCCACGACGTACTCTTCCCCCTCTACCATCTCAGCATCTTCAAACTCTTCGACATACTCATCTGCGATTCCTTCTTGGATCAACAATTGCGACTTTAGTCAAGGACATTAATAAGCATAATGACCCTTCTGTTGGCACCGGTGGCAGATGATATTTGCTTTGTTAACCGGTGGACGAGTCTGCTGCTGCCCGGTTCCCTGGCTCGATTGCCCCATTCCCTGGCTCAACTGCCCTGAACTTCGTCCTTGTTGGGAAGGCCGATTGAAAACCTTTGACGAAGAAGAAGATGACGCTGGGCCGTTTGCCGTCGGAGTCCGCGGAAGAGTAGGGTATCCTCTGCCGAATGTTACTCCCCTGCTGCTTGCTCGCATCAAGCTCTCTTCCACCACTCTAGCCTTTGTCTGTACATCCTTAACGTTACTGAAAGAATGCATTTGCAGGACGTCCTAGATGGCTGGTCGGAGGCCATGTAAATAGTGGGCTACCAGTTGCTCCTGTGTCTCACGGAGTTGATTTCGTGCTACCAGCAAGTAAAATTCCAATGTATATTCTTCTACACTTTTCGTCCCTTGTGTCAAACTCTGTAAATTTTGAAACAAGGTCTGATGATAATTGAATGGTAAAAACTCCTGCCGCATCTCTCTCTTCAGTTCATTCCAATCGTCCAAAACAGGCATCCCATCCAAATATCGCTCATACCGAAGAGATTGCCACCATGCTGCAGCTCTGTCTTTGAATCTGATTGCGACCAGCCCTACCTTCTTATCCTTAGGGACTTCTCTCAACGAGAACAATTCATCTACGGTGCTCAACCAATCCAAAAATTCTTCCGGCGCCAAACTCCTTGTAAACTGCAGAATCTCAAGTTTAATTCCTGAATCCCATCGCGGCATGTGGTCAACCCTAGCCAACGCCCCTGGATTCCCATGGCCGCCTCTCCCTATGCCGCCGCCGCCATCGCGTACTATTGGCCCTCCCACGGGTTGCTCAACGTTCTACTCTACTGGCAAATTCGCGACTGTCATCTGTTGCAGCATCTGATGAAGAATTTGTATCTGCTGGTCCTGTCACTGATCCTGTCGATCCTGACGCTCAATAAGTCGCTACATCTCCCGTCCGCGTTCTACTCGGCTGCTGCGCAATTCTTCCTAAATTGCGGCTACGGTTGGATCAACTCTTGACAGCGTAGATCTTGGCTCTGATACCAATTGACACAAGATGGAAACGATGGTGGGAAAAGTAGAACCTCAACTGTAATCAACTTCACTTGAAAGCCTTATTACAGGAAAGTGCGATTCAAGAATAAAACTACAATATTCTTGAGACACTATGATACTCGAATTTTATTGAACGAAAACTCAAAAGTTTCAAAACATCAAAGTCTGCCAATAATCAAACAAAAACGGCAATAAATAAACCCTAAACCAAAAGTAGGAAAAATTACGAAAAAAACTCAAAAGTTTCTAAAAATTACAGAAAACTGGAAAAAGGCCCAAAAGTAAGATGACAATGAATGCCCAAAAAATGGCCTGGAAGAAAATTGACATGTGACGCTTGTTGAATGGGAAGTTCAAAGTGTACAAGTGAAACATGATGAAGCGAAAATGAAAGAGAGGATGGAAGAGTCCCGTCAAAAGAAAAGAGAGATTCCAATTGAGAGAGAACAAGAAAACGAGAGAAAAGAAAAAAGAGCATGAGAGTCAGAAAGATCTTGAGAGGCATAGAGAGTTGGAAAATGAGAGTGCCAAAGAGAGGAAAGAGTTGCGTGTCTTTGCCAGGCAAGACTTGAGTGAACAAAAAGTGAGCTTTCATGAGAAAGGAAGAGGGAATGAGAGTGCCTTGTTTCTCAAAAAGGGTAAACAGGATTTTATCCCCAATTATAACATTGACCATTCATTATCTAGTTGTCTTGTTCCTAATTTTCAGGTTTCAAAAGGAGTAAATAAGAAGAAGGAGGAAAATGACAAAAGGAAGATGACTGCTAAGTTAAAGTGATACTCTCTTATATCTACTCTTGGTGATAGAATGTTGAATTGTAAGCATGAAAACATGACATCTAAGGGTAAGCATGATTGTGGAAATGCTTGTGATGTTCATGAGCAAGTTTCTATTCATGAATTTCTTGGGCATGATGATTCCTTGACTAAAGAAAGCATGTCTTCTACTTCTTTGAGCCTTGTGATAGTGTTTATGGATTTTGAAGTTGTTAGGGAATCATATGTGCAAAAATATGGGTTGTAGAATTGTGAATGAAGCATGTGGAATAAAATTGAATGTCTCTAAAGGCTTCTTGAATGATATGTTAGATCTTTTTCTTGTTAGGGAGTCATTTGTGAAAGAGCATACTCGTGGTTATATGCTTAATGTTTCTAAACAAGTTATATCTGGTCAATTCTTCAAGCGTGTTAATTTTTTGGTTAGAGAAAATCCTTTGTTTATGCATAATGATTCGAAGTATGACCTATTGGCTATTGGAATTCATGAAAAAAAGCCAAGTTATCTTCTCATGATTCAAAATTCTTGAATTGCATGGGTGAGCAAATTGTTGGGAGTTACATGAATAGACTTATTAAGTTTGTCCTAGATGATAGGGTTTTGTGGATCTTTGATGCTATGCTTATTGATGATAGCCTGTATCTTTGTGGTCTAGTGAGCATATTCATTGTTGAATCTAAGTTCTTGTTTATCTTATTTCAAGTGCACTTCATTTTGAATCTTTTGGGAAGAAAATTTAGACTTATTGAGAGTAATTGCTTGTTGAAGAGTGTTGATGAAGCATGTCATGTTAAAGGATTGATCCTAGTTGAAATTGAGAAGCTTCATGATCTTGATAACAACATGAATGTATGGATTTTGTTACTTCTTATGGTTTTTAGACTCAAATCTTTTGAAGCCCATGATGACATAAATAGGAGAGGTTCTTTATATGTTTTTAATTGTTCCAAGCAAGAAGAAGTGCTTGATTTGTTGAATCTTGAGAATCCTGAAATTGATCTTGTAAGCTATGGTAGTCCTAGATTCTTTGATGCCTTGTTTAGAAAGCATGTGTTAGGACTACATATGAAAAAGACACCCAAAATTGTTAGTGAATATTTATTGATATCTTTTGAAGAGGAGTTTTATGATAAGAAATTGTTCTTCGATGTGGTTGAAGAATTTCATGTTCACGAAATCAATGCCTTTGATATGTGTTTAATCTCTATTTTTCAAAGTTCGTGGTATTATATAACTTTATGGTTTATATTTTGTGTCATGAATAGCGAAATGTTGAGATTTTGGAAGTCTATGAAAAATTCCCTATTTTTGAATTCGCAAAATGATATCCATCTTGATGAATTAATGACTTCTAGCATTCATGATTAGTATTTTCTTATTCATTTTACACGACTTGGAGCTACTCGTCAAGTATTTTTTTGATTATTCCATCAATGTTAGTGATCATTCTCTTTTCAAGGTAGGACTTGAAGATTCGAGGACGAAGCCTCTTGAGGTGAGGAGGAATAATGGAGATCAAGGATCAATCATATCATTAATGGAATCATCAAGGAAGACATTCATGGAGGAATTCAATGATGGGAAGATTCATAGAAGAGAAGTTGCATATAAAGACCTTCATTCCGAGCTTGAGATCTTATGGAAAATTTCAAGTCATTACTTCCCTTTGAATGAACCAAATGTTGACTTAAAGATTATGAACAAGAACTTGCATTTTAAATACAAGAATGAAGTCTCAAGAATGAAGATTTGTAGATCAAGAATCAAAGAAGTCTTGGTTGATCAAAGAATTGAAGAGTGGACGATCTTCTTTGAAGATGATGTTGACGATGGTTGGAAGTTCTTCTACAAGGATTTCTACTTCAAGTTTAGACTTGAGGACATGATTAAAAGAGCATTGAAAACACTTCAAGAAGCATCTAAATCAAGCAGAAGAGACCAAGAAGTGAAGCAACAAAGAAGAGGAAGAATGGTCCAAGAACTAGCTTGAAACAAGCTTGAAAGTGAAGGTTGAACAGAGGATATCAGCAGCTTGTTAGGAAGAATTGAGCAGCTTGCTTAGTTCCAATCCATGTACGGTTGAAGACTTCTTGAGCTTCTTGCTTTAGTTCAATTCCAAGTGAATCGGTTGGCACTAAAAATGAGCTATTTGTTTGGTACAATGCCACTAACTCCACCACGGATTGAACTTAGTTTGTACTGCTTGCTTGGATTATTTCTCCACCGATTGATTCAATTTAAGCAGCTTGTTTCTTTGTCAAATTGAGGTTCATGCATGTTGAGTGAGTAGCTTGCTTTAGATCCAAATTGTTGCATGTGATCGAGAAGCTTGAAAACAAAGTTTTTGGTGCCACTTTTTGGCTCAACCAGCGCACACCTTCAAGAGCCGGTCAAGATAGGATCAGCATCGGTCGTGTCCAGTATTTTGCTGTAGAGAAGGGCCTGGCTTTAGGCTGTAATCGGAGCAACAACCGGTGCCAAGACAAGAGCCGGTCGTCCTATTTAGCCCCTTAACTTTCTATTTTTCAAGCTTTGGTCCTTATGCAATATTGACCCAATTTTGATAATTTCACTTGTTTTTATGGACTTTTGTTTAGCAAGGTCTTTAATCTTAGATTAGGGCTTCTTACATTTTATCCTCTAAATAGTCTCCATTGTAATAGATAGACATAACTTTCATACAATTAATCTACAAACAAATTTTAATATGAGTGACTTTTCTTTCTTAGATCAAACTTGATCTTTGAATGGGTTTCTTCAAGAACATTTCTAGGGTTCTTGAAAGACTACAAAGGGGCTTTTCAATTACTTGGCTTAGGGATTGAAATTGTCGACCAACTAAAGAGATTAGTTGATTGTTAGCATCAACAATAGATCAATCTAAACTAAGCTTGAATCTTTTGATGAGTCTAGGGAAATTTGTGCCAATTTTTGATGGATCAAGAATTGGGCAACGAGAATGAGAAACTTCAACTTGTGATCACATCAAGTTTCTTTGTAGAATCTTGTCTACTCACTTCATTTTTTCGAAGGACTAAGTCTGCAACTTGTAAGGCTCGACTACGAACCTTCTGGTTGTAATGCTTTGCTAGTGTTTGCTTGTGGATGACTTCCTTTTTCACTGCTTGATTTCTTGTTTACTCCAGAAAGATCAGACTTTCTGTCAGCTTACTATCATTCGATTCAGCGTTGAATAGATCGATCGTAGCTAAGCAATTGCTGATTTCCACAGGTATCATAGCATCTACACCGAAACAAAGGTAGAAAGGTGATTCCATTGTTCGGTAAGACCAAAGGACATTTGGTAGTTCCTCCACCTATTTGGTTTTAGCCGAATCTAATCACTCTTTTAATCCTTGGAGGATGATTCTATTAGCTAACTCGGCTAAACCATTTGTTTGAGGATGACCAACAGATGTAACACAATGGTCAATTTTTAGTTAATTGCAAAAATATTAAAATTCATTAGACTCAAATTGTTTTCCATTATATGTGATTAAGATCAGTGGGATTCCATATCATGTGATAATTTCTTCCCAAAACAAATCCTTTACCTTTCTGGAAGTTATTGAAGCTGAAGCTCGGGCTTCGATTCATTTGGTAAAGTGGTCGATAGCTAGCATGAGAAGCTCTCTACTTCTACTAGCCATCGGGAATGGGCCAAAGAGATCCATCCCCCATTGGTGGAAAGGATCGAGCCACTTAGTGAGTGTAATTCTATCGTGGGTAGGCGATGGACATTGTCATGGAGCTGGCATTTTTTTGCAGGATCGGACAAACTATCCAACAACATCATTCAAGGTCGGCCAAAAGTATCCTATGCACATAATTTTTCTTGTTAAAGATCGGCTTCCAATGTGGGATCCACACATACCCTCATGGAAGTTTCTTAAGATGAAGTTACCTTCTTCAGGAGTAACACAATTTAGGGGCGGCCATGAATAGGCTCTACGGTACAATTGATCATTCATGATCACATACCTTGAGAAAGATGTCTTTATCTTCTATGCTTCCACCTTATCGGTAGGGAGTGTACCATCGGCGATGTATTGCAGAATTGGTGTCATCCACAAAGCATCTGTGTTTATATTACACGAAGGAATGTTGTCAATGCTTTGTCTTTCTAAGGGCTCTATCCAAACGCCATCAATTTGGGTTCTAGATTGTACCTTTGACAAGAAATCAACTTGGCATTGTCTTTGCTAGGGATATGCTCGATTTTAATGTACTTGAATTTGTTGAAAAGTTTGCGGGTTTCCGTCAGGTATTTTTTGCTTGTTTTCCTCTCGAGCCTCATACTTGGCATTGACATGTTCAATCAACAGTTCTAAATCAGTTTTGACAACAAGATTTTGGATGCGAAGACTTTCGACTGCTTTTAAACCTGCCAAGATTGCTTCGTATTCTAACTCATTGTTGCTTATATGAAAATTATATTTTAAGGCACATGCAAAGCGTGTACCTTTGGGGCTGAGAATAATGAATCCCACTCCTTTACCCAATCCATCCATGTTCAGATTCCAACAATCTTGCAAAGAAGGATCATTATCAGGATCGGTTGGAATATTTTGGGAGGATCAGGGTAATGTACATTCTAAGACAAAATTAGCTAAACCTAACCTTTCACAGCCTTTCTAGGCAGATAATGGATGTCAAACTCGGAGAGCTCAATAGCCCATTTCACCAATCGGCCTACTATGTCCGACTTGTGCAAGATTTGCCCGAGAGGAGCATTTGTTAGTACATTGATTGTATGAGCAAAAAAGCATGGCTTTAATTTTTGGGCAGTTATTAGTAATTCCAAGACATGTTTCTGTAAGGTAGAATATTGAGATTCTGGTCCTTGGAGAACATGGCTTATGTAATAAATCAGTTTTATGTTTGAACCCCGTAAGGCACGTAATACCAAACATATTGTTGTTGGTGAGACTGACATGTATAGGTGAAGATCTTCAATGGGGATGGGAGATACTAGGATCAGCAGGGATGCTAAGTGTTCTTTTATTTGTTGGAATGCTTGTTCGCATTTTTCTGTCTAAATGATCTTTTTGTATTTTTTATTACCTTGTAGAACGGGAGAGCCTTTTCTCCTGACTCGGAGAGGAATCTGTTGAGGGCAGCAATTCTTCTAGTCAGCCATTATACTTCTTTGATGGACGATGGTGACTTCATGTTGAGTATTGCTAGGATCTTTTTAGGATTGGCTTCTATTCCTTTGTGAGAGACCATATCGCCTCAAAATTTCCTGCCTTGGCTCCAAAGAAGCATTTTTTGGGTTTGGCTTGAGGTCACGTTTTACAATCTTCTCGAAGGGCTCTTCAAGATCAGGGAGGAAAGACTAGTGTGTTAGTGATTTGATCAGGATGTCATCAACATATGCCTCTATGTTCCTGCCCATCTGTTTGGCAAATATCATGTACACCATATCTTGAAAATCGACCCCAACATTCTTCAAGCCAAAGCCCATCCTGGTGTAGCAGAATAGGCCTTGTGGAATGACGAAAGAGGTTTTTTCCTCATCTTCCCTCGACATATGGATCTGGTGATACCTTTTATGGGCATTTAAGAAAGATAGTAGTGAATGTCCAGTGATGGCATCTACTAAATGGTTGATCCTCGGCATAGGGAAGTGCTTCTTGGGTAAGGCCTTATTCATGTCGGTGAAGTCTATACACATCCTCCTAGAGCCATTAGGTTTTGGCACTACCACGAGATTGGCCACCCATTTAGGGAATTTAACCTTTCGGATGATTTTGGCTTCAAGCAAGTCTTGGTCCTTGATGCAGGACGATTTTTGGATGTTCCGCAATTATGTGACAACAACCAAACAAAAAAAAAAAAAAGGAATGTTTTGCGTGATCACTCAAGATTCGGGATGTTTTGTGTGGTGACTCGCAATTTTGGCCTAACTTGAATTGCAATTCAAAACCAAAAGTAAAGAGAAAAAAAGGAATTTCGATTCCTGGAATAATGTCGAAAAACAAAGCTTGTTTAAAACTAAGCCAAAACGAAATATTTATAACCTAAATCCATCCTAGACCTAATCAGAATTAATTTAAAGAATCCTAATCAGATTTAAATAAAAGAATCCTAATCCGATTCAAAAAATAATAAAAAAAACAACAAAATTATGGAAATATCCATAAAATATAATTAAATCCGAAAAACATCAAAAGTGCCCGAAAAGCCATTAAGATGGTCCCAAATGGCCGAAAAACTTCATAGCTCATAGCAAAGCTATGAGTATTGCTCATTGGGCCATCTCTAGTAGCCCAGTCAAGCTTCAGCCCATTTCGAGACAATTGGTTTGACCCGTATCTCGAGGTAGAAGGTCCAAATTAGTCCGGATCAGACCCGTTTTCCTTGCAGTCGATTGGACCTTCGTGGGCTCCTTGGCATGGGCTTGGCCGGTGTAATCTGGTGGTCCAAACTACCCTGTCCATCTTGGACGATGTCCTTATCACTGTCCTCGTCATCTGAAAAGCTTGTCCGCAGGTTGGAATTCTCACTTGCATAAGGGGTTAGATGATGGACATTAAAGATATCATAGATAAACCAATCGTTCAGCAACTCAACCCTATAGGCATTTTCGCCAAATTTCTTCAGCACCTGACAAGGTCCAATCCTCTTCAATTTGAACTTGGTGTAAGCTCCCTGCAGGTACCTTTCTCGTGGCTGATAGACCCATAACAGATCACCAACTCAAAAGATTGCTGGTGACGACTCTAATCAGCTCTCACCTTGTACATGGCATAACTATGCTCAAGTCTAGCCTTCACAATAGTGTGTAAATCTCATAAATCAACCACTCATTCATCCACTTTCTTGCTCGGCTTCTCAGTTCTGTTGATAGGGAGAAGGTTAAGCAGACCTCTCGGTAGAAACCCATACAACACTTGGAATGGCACGAACCCTGTGGATTGATTCACCGAAGAATTAAATTCAAAGTCAATTTTCAATAGGCAAAGATCCCAACTTCTGAATTCATGGACATTTGCAGGTAACAAATTCCCAAGACTTCGGTTGACAACCTCAGTTTGTCCGTCAGTTTGGGGATGATATGGGCCATTTAAATTTTAGTTTCATGCCAAGCTTCTTCCACAACTCTCATACATCACATCTCATACATAAATGATCAAATTCATCCATATACTGTAAGACCGACAACTCATGTTGCTTAACATTATTATATTAAAAAAATGCCTTCTACCGGTAGTGAGTAGGTAGAAATTTTAATCACAACAATTTCTTCATCGTATCCCAAGTCTCAATTTTCAACTTCCCCTCTCTCGAACGTTGTTTCTTAACATGCTCCCACCATATTGACGCATGTTTCTCAATTTAATCGCAAAAATTTTAGCCTTCTGCTCCTCCGACAGATTTCGAATATCAAAAACTCGTTCAACAATATGTAACCAATCTATAAACTCATTAGGAAGAGCCTTACCCTAAAAATTTTTAATCTCTATTTTCATACCAAAATTTTGGAAAGAAGATTATCTGCAAGGTCCTTCCACTTGATTAAGCCCCCGGTTCGAAACCCCAAACGAATTGACGTCTTCCCCCTCATCATTGATCTGAATCTCTGATTCCTCCCTCACCTTAGACTAAACACTGAACCTAGCCTACGCCAGTTGCCATTCCAAGCCTTGGATTCACCTTCTTTGTTCTTCGTTTTCTATGTCTCCAGGGTCTCGTTAACGAGGCTATTCGTCTTCCCCATAAATGACTCCACGTCCTGTACCAGTTTGATGTCGTCCACGACCAACACGATTCTATTAAGCCATTGTAAAGGCAACTTTGTGCTCGGATACCAAATGATGCAAAAACAGACCACGAAAACAAGTTAAACTGTAGATAAGTGGAAATTTACGAAAATTGTCTAGTTTTTTATATTACAAAAAAATAGTGGAAAATAATCTAAATTCAACTCACCAGGAAATCCGAAAATAACAAGGATAATAAAATCTAGCCTTAACTGAACAAGAAAGCAACAAAATTATCAAAAAACCCTAAAATATAAAAAGGGTCCAAAAGTCCAACAAAACTAACCCAAATGTCCCAAAATTGCCTCAGTCCATGGCAAAGCGATGAGTTTTGTCCATTGAGCCATTTCGAATCGACCAGCCAAATTTGAACCCATTTCTGCTGGTGCTTTTGGCCCTTGCATCATTATCCCTACTCTCTCCCTATCTCTCTCTAAAACATTCTCATTCCTAATGGAACATTTTGCTTAAAACAAAAAATTTAACCTTAATATGGATAAAAT
>JAOXNR010001018.1:0-10397 GCA_028571225.1 Parsonsia alboflavescens
TGATAAAATATATGCATAGATATAATTCAAACAATCCCTCAATTTTATTAAATAAAACAATTACAGAAAATTGGTAGCCTTTTTGGGCATAAATCCTAACAATGACAGGATCCCCTCGATTACGCACCTATCACAAAAATTTGGATCAGAACAATAAATCGGAAAAGTTATAAAATGCAAATTAATCATCAAAAGAAAGTGAATTACATATCTGAACTTCCGGAGCTGCAAATCATCTAACTGTGCCCGATCTAGAGTGAAATGGGCCACCACGATAGGCAGAATCTCCCCCTGCACCTCTTCTACTCGAGTCGTCCTTGCCGCTTTCATCCTCGGTTTCTTCCTTGGCCACAATGACTCGATGTGATGGGCCGAGGTCAGTATAAGGTGACAGTACACCTACGGACGGGACCTTTGGCTGATGCGTACGACCAAGCACCCAATGAAATCAATTACTCAATATGAGAATTCATATATAATTATTTAATAATAAGATGAACGAGTAATAGAGACTAAAATTTACAATCCAGCGATCCAAATTTTACCTGGATAGTGGCGATTGAAGTTAGAGGGGCTGGAGCTGGAGCCGGAGTTGGTGGGGTCGGGGTCAGAGCTGCAGCTGCAGCTGCAGCTAGAGGGTCTGGGGGTCGGGGTTGGAGCCGGAGCCAGAGCCAGAGGGCTCGGGGTCGGGGCTGGAGCTACAGCTAGAGGGTTCGGGGCCGGAGTCGAAGGGACTGGGGCTGGTGCCAGAGCTGGAGGAGCTAGAGGAACGCCTAGATCCTCTGGCAGACTGACAGGTGCATCGACCTATTATGTAAAAAATATAAGAACCATTTTCAAATTAAAATTTAGATATAAAACAGTAATTGAAATTAATACGGGTTTTCGATATTACATTTACTTGAGTGGTGTGGTCGAGGACTATGGGAGATGTTGGGTGGATGGTGGCCCATGAAGGGGAATCATACCTCTCCGGCACATGAAGCCTGCGCTCGATATGGGTGAGTCGCTCCAAGATACGAGCTTGCATCGTCCCGATCTATGTGAACTCCTAGAGTAACTTATCCCCAAGCTGATGCAACAGGAGCTCTACCCTGGCCATAGGTAGCTCGTATAAAACCGAGTTAGAATCCATCTGTATTCATTTCCGAATTGGGGTGGGGTTTATTTAAATAGGAAGAGGTACATACCTGACGTCGACTAGTCTCGTGTGGAGAGGGGATGAGAGAGGGATGTTCGCTCCCCTAGTCCTCTGCAAAAGGACTCGACCATGAGGCCTCACTACCGGATCTCCTCGGACTGATCGAACGATCTCGATCAATCCTCTGCTTAGCAGAATCCCAATCAGCAAGTGGGATGTAAAATAAAATAAAACTAAAATAAAAGTAAAATATCAATAATCTTCGTATTTATCTTTATACAAAATGAACTTAAATTTTTGAAATTGAGAATAGTCTTACCTGATCGAAAGGCGGAACCGGCAATCCCTGTCCGCACGTCTCCCAAAATGAGTTGGGTAGATAATTACCATAGCATGTCATGCAATATATGGGGTGTGGTCGAAATCAGCCCTGTATGGCTGCTGCCGCTCTGCCTGATCAGCCTCGATATACGGGGAGCTAGCATAGGCCTGCGATTGGTAGTTTGACTTAGTGATAATAACTAGTTTATAAATGAAAGTGAACATTGATAAGGTATTTACTTACCTGGTCAAGTAGCTGGGGCCACACCCCTCTCCCAAGTTGGGGAACTGAAAAGGCGAGACACCCCGGGTGTCGTGGTAATTCATGGAAAGAACCACGTCTAGCCGAAGGCTGAGTGTCCTTACACAGCTCAGAAAGTATGGATGGAAAATGATCGTACGCCCATTACTAATTAAAGATAAGAATAAAAACATTTCAAGTCATTATTTAGAGAGTCTAAAAAACACTATTGATAAACGAATGTAATTAATAATATGAAAACTTACCGGCAACATAAAACAGTTGGCGTACAAGTGTCTCTTCAAGGAGTCCTCCTGGATGACCTACCGATAAGAGTGCATCATGTGGCTCCACCCAATCATTCCCCATAGGAATGACTCCACAGCCTCCATACATAAAAGAGCATGTCTACAGTCTGCTCTCGGGTCAGGATCCAATCACCTATGATGACGCTATATGCCAATCTGAGAGCATCATCAACCGACAGTTATCCCACAGCCATGGCCTGCCACCTCTGCAAGACTATCCGTGGAGGAACTAGATTCAACCCAATCAATCGAGCCATGGCTCCATCCTGACTCAGTCCCCTCTCAATAATATGCCGGTCTACTATCCCATAACGTAGACTAGTGAGGAGAGCGTACTATTAAAGGCCCAGTCGGTGTAACCGACCTCCAATGAGGAACCACATCTCATTGGGCCAGGCGCCCTCCAAGATGACCTCCCATCTCAAGATATGAAGGGCAGCCCTGGAATAGTACCCTCCACGATAAATGGGAAGATCTACCATGTATCCGAAAAGGCCCTCTCTCAAAATGCTTCAGAGCCCCATGTCGTCGTAGCAAGTCCACGGTTTATGTAACGATTGAAAACTTGGCTTGTGCGCAAAACGTATTCCTAGTAGGAACAATGCGATCTTGTCGGAACTAAAAGGTATGATGAGTGGGATCCATATCTCTGCAGTTTCGTTTCTAAATTAGTTAATAAAGAATTTTGAGACAGACACAAAATATTTCGAGACACATAGAAATAATTTCTAGACACACTCAACATATTTCGAGATACAGTTTCTAAATTAACCCAAACTTTCAATTACATTTCTTTCAGGACACATAGCAGACATTTCGAGACACAAAATAAACAATTCAAGACACACAGTAGTCATTTCTGGAGACCAAGTCATTTCGAGACACAATTTATACATTTCAAGACACAAACTAAACCTTACAAGACACAAAGAAACATTTAGAGAAACAAAATAAACATTTCGAGACACAATCAAACCCTTTCGAGACACAGAATCAAACAATTTCCAGATACAACAAACAATTTCAAGACACAACAAACAATTTCAAGACACAACAAACAATTTGAGACACAACAAATAATTTCGAGACACAACAAATAATTTCAAGACACCACAAACAGTTCGAGACAAATCAATCAAGACAAAATCTACCCTTTCGATACACAACAAACAATTTCGAGACACAACCAAACAATTTCGAGATAAAATTTCAAATTCATGCATGATTCACCGAGGCAGTTTCAACAAAATACAAAATCGAAGTAAACAACATTTAGCATATTCAACAAAAAATCAAGGTTTAAGTTTGAAGAAAACCTACCAGTAATGGCAGCGGTGACGACGACAAAGTGATCTACTGGTGAATGGCACTGTCGCGGGAGTGTAGATTCTACCGAAGTGTGTTGCGAAAATGGAATGAGGGGCAGCTTCAGTTGGACGTGAAAAAATATGAAGAGTAGTAGAAAGGGAAGAAGGGAAAGAAAAGGAAAGAAAATGGGTGAGAGTAGAAGAAATATGAAGAGTGGAGAAGGTAGAAAGTTTCGGTTGTTTGGCGGTGAAAAAGGTGGGGAGTCAGTCTCAAAATGGGAAGAAATGGAACCGTTGGTGCCCTTGTCTCGATTTGGATATAAGTTTAAGGAAGTAATTTTCCATTTTTGTAAAAATTTTTACTATCAAAAAATGTTTAAATTGACTTTTGGGTATAGGTTGAAATTGGGACAACCCAATTTGGTAGAATTGAAATGTTTTTAGAAAGTGGGTAAACTTGAAAATGGGTCAACCCATTTGGGCATATTTGGGAATTTATTGCTATAGAAGGCAATCTCCAACGTGGTAATGTCGATTGGATTGAGAGAAGGTACAACTCTATCCTACATTGGGTCTTTGATTTTATTTTTTAATGGAAATTACACGAGATGTCCATTCTGGTTATCTCAATTTCAAATATGATCACTTCTTTAAAACTTTCAAAATATGTTTATTTTGAAGTGTGAAATTACTTAACTACTCTTTTCACGTCGAGACAAAAACATTCAAAATCCTCTTCATAATTAGATTGTTCAAACCCACACTCCCCACTCCAGCGTGTAGCTCTTTCCGCAACCTAGCTTAGAAAAATCCAATCTTTCTCCACTTATCTTTGCAAAGATTGCATCTTCATAAAAAAGTTTTGGTTTTCATCTTATAAAACAAATGAGTGTCTTTATTTTTGTGTTTTTGAGTTATATTATGAATTTAGGGTTTGGAAAGACTCCGCCTTTATTGATTTTTTTTGGCTGTAGATGACTACCAATTTCCTGTGATTGCCTCTATTCACATTGTTTTATGTTTTTTTTTTTGAAAAAAAAAATCTGAATTTTCTTCCTTTTTTCTTTACAAAGATTAAATCTTTAGAAAATGTTGTTTTCGGTGTAGTTTCTTTGTTTAATAATGTACATGTTGTTTTGAAGTAATACGGATTGTTTGTAAGGTAGTATGGGTTGCTACTTGTAAGTGTTATGGGTTGTTTGAAAGGTGGTATGAGCTAATTTTTCTTCCTGTTTCTTTACAAAGATTGAATCTTAAGATGGAAAAAAGGTTGGTTTTCATCTTAAAAAATGAATGGGTGTTTTTATTTTTTGTTTTTTGAGTATATTATCAAAATAGGGTTTTGAAAGGTTTCATCTTTTTTTTTTTTCTTCGTTGTACATGCCTCACAACAAGTCTTGTCATCTATTCACTTTTTTTTTTTTTTTGAATAAAAAATATGAATTTTTTTTTCTTTTCTTTTCTTTACCAAAATTGAATCTTTATGGAGGAAAAAGTTATGTATGAGCTATTTATGAGTTATCTGTGTATTTTGGAAGGATATATGGTTGTTTGTAGTCATTATTGGTTGTTTTCAATGCATCTTCTTTGTTTCCTACTATACAGGTTGTTTTGAGGTAATAAGGGTTATTTGCAAAATTTGGTAAGGGTTGTTTAAAAAGTGGTGCGGGTTGTCCGTAAGTTTTATCAATTATAATGTCACTTTATTTTTGTTCTTTTTATGGGCAATTTCATGTAATTTTAATGCTATATAGATTGTCTATAAGCTTTATGAATTGTTTTTCCTATTGTATGGGTTGTTATTTGTAAGTGTTAGAAATTGTTTGAAAGGTGGTATGGGTTATCTATAAATTTTATGAATTATACTGCGAGATTTTTTTTTTATTGTGCAATTTATGTATTAATCAACCTGTATGAGTTGTTTCAAAGCTGTATGGATTTTTCAAAAGCCTTATGGGTTGTTACAAAGTTATATGGATTGTTTAGTCAAATATTTGTTAGTTCTAATCTTATTTTAATTTTTAGATCTTCGAAAGTGGTTCAACTATATTTGACTTTCGGCAAGAAATTGGAAGATGGTGCTTACAAAGGCAGTGATGCAAATTTATGACCTATCTTGGTTTGATGAAAATAGTGGAAGAATGTGTTGGAAAGAATTGCAAGGGCAAAAAGATATAACTTCAATCTTATATGACTCATGTAACATCTCAGTCAAGCATATAACATCTCAACCATGATTGAATGAAAATTCTTCTTACATGTATTTTGATTCGCTTCATGTAAATGTAAAATAGAATTTTAAATCAAACATAATGTATAAAATACTTATGTTTGATGTATTAAATAATTTTTTAGAGGTGATATGAGTTATATCTTAACTTGTTGAGGTTCTTTTTAAGGGTTTTAGGTTGTTTAAAGGTGATATAAGTTGTCTGATTAACTTATCCGGATTGTGTTTTAAAGGGTTACGGGTTGTTGACTGTCAATAAGGAACTTTATTTTAGGAACGTTCCTTCCATATATATTGTATAATAACTAGTAAGACTCAAACTTAATATCCACAAGACCATTAAATTAAAACTTAATATCCATTTTACTCTCAAACATTCTCTCTAGTTGAAAATAATTTTAGAACAAACTCTCCCACAATCTTTTAGTCTTTACATCTTTGTTAGATGGATACAACCTGTACATAGTCAATGAACCACCAAATTATCAGAGATGAACATAAAAAACAACTTATACATAGTCAATTAACAACTCATACAAGCAATGAAATAATCCATAATATATAAAATTATCAAGGATAATATATACAACACACAGACAATTTTAGAATAACCGATAAGATAATAATCAACAATCCACACATTTGGTTTTCTGTATGGAGCATTTTGAGTTAAACTTCAACTAACAATCCGCAATTGCATAACAACAATCCATAAATTCGATTTTTTGTATGGGTTGATATGGTTTGTTTTGTATATCCCGTCTATTCCAAGGTTAGTATTCTCCAAAAAAATATTCTCTTGATTAAAATTTATACAATTTAAATGTGTGTCAAAATTTAAAACGCCTATAAATTTTGGTACTAAAATATAATTTTTCATATTTTTTATATTATTTTCTATACCATCAATAATAATTAGACAGATATATTTTATTAATAAAACTTTAAAAACATATATACTAAATTTTAGAATTATTTGATTTTTATCCAATAATATATATTATTTTATTTTGTATACTAGAAATCGTTAGCCCTCCAGTTCGCATAAGAAGTCCACGGTCTCGAGACCATGGGTCAGCCCAATGGAGGCCCAAAATTTTTCATATTCATGTTCAAGCAAAGCCCATTTCTGGACTCTATCGGTCTATTCCAAATATATTTCCTCCACCAATAAGAAATTTTGCTTCTGTAATTAACCGATAATTCTTATTATCCAAAGCATGACTTATCCACTTCGACAGCTGCCGATTTATTTCCTTCACACTCCGCCCGTGCCCCCTTTTCCTTCCGAATCCGAAAAACCGACCTGACCTTTCCGTCCACCGAAATCAAACAAGAAATTGCCTTCTCGAATATTCGCATACATACTCCGAAAAAAAACAAATCCAAGAAAAAATAAATTAAAAGAAAATCCCCTTAGCTGATTTCTCACCATTTTGATTTCCCCTGATTTCTCACGTAATATGGCCCTTCTTGTATCGGCGGAAGTCTCAACTATCTATTGCTCGCCGGTTAGGTTTGTCTCCAACAAAATCCCCAAGGACATTTCGAAATTTGCGGTGTCAAAAACGGCGGAAACAGCTGTTGGAGCTAGATTTTGCTTAAGCATCAAGGATTTAGAGAATGTCAAGATTTTGAATTTGGGAAGTGATGTTGGGTTGTACGGGCAGTTCTCAGCTCCGGTGAAGGACGGTACAGCCATGCCTCCTTCTGAGAAGAGCAAAGATGAGGAGGAGAAGAGGAATTATTATCTGAACATGGGTTATGCTATTAGGACTCTCCGCGAGGAGTTCCCGGCCCTGTTCTATAAAGAAATGAGTTTCAACATTTACAGGTTTTAATTTGGAGCGATTTTATTACGGAATCCTTTTTCGTATTCAGGATTTGTCTTGTTACATTCCGGAAACTTCTAGCCATTTTTTTGGTTGGATGAATGAATTTATGTTATCTGTCCTGCTTAGTTAATGGAATTGGGAGGTTATAGATGAGGTTATAGTTCTCTTGAACTGGGAAGGTGCTTTATTTGATTTTCATTTACTTATCCCACTTTTAAGTTGTGGTATAGGTATAGCTCTCAGAAGTTCATTTAAAAATGACATTTACGTGCTTCGCTTAATGATTATGCAGTGGTTGCAGGGTTGGAACCTTTCATTACTCGCACTTATAAAAATTATACGCTGGTTATATCTTATTTCCATCTGATTTCATTAGATTTGGTAGATCGTGTTCCTCATTGATGTTCAGGAATTGTTTAAATGCATGCACATTTCTTTGCTTCTGTGATTATTTGGAATTCGCATGTTGCTTGATTGAGTCTTGATCTCTTCATACTCAGGTGAAAATCAAAATGAATCAAGTAGTGGACGGAAGTAGTCTTGTACTATGATATTCTATGCTTTTTCCCTTCGACAAAGTGAAAATCTATCTTGTTTGTTGTTCATATCTCAACTGTTTCATGCTTTGTATTAGTGTCCAAGATTTTCGTTTTCTCTTGTTCATATGAGATCTCTTTTAACTGTAAATGCATTTTCGTGATTAATGATTGATTGACTTATTGATTCCTCTATTGTTCTTTTCTGTTTAGGGATGATATAGTATTTAAAGATCCACTCAACACTTTTTCGGGGATAGAGAACTATAAGTCAATATTTTGGGCATTGAGATTCCATGGAAGGCTATTCTTTAGGGCCCTGTGGATTGATGTTATCAGTGTATGGCAGCCTGTTGAGAACACGATAATGATTCGATGGACAGTCCATGGTATTCCTAGAGTTCCTTGGGAGAGTCATAGTCGATTCGATGGCACTTCAGAATACAAACTTGATAAAAGTGGGAAAATCTATGAGCATCAAGTTCACAACATTGCACTACATACAACTCCAAAATTCAAAGTACTTTCTGTAGAAGATTTGCTTCAGAGTATCGGCTGTCCTTCTACACCAAGGCCAACATGCTTCGAGATTTCATCTTCTTGCATGAGAAAGATATTGCCACAGGTGAAGATCACAGATGTCGGGGCCTATGTATCTTCACTTTTGATCTCTGGTCAGGGTTCTGATGCAGACTTGTATGATAAATCGTAGTAAGTAGTCTTGCAATTTTGGGCAATTTTGTTACCTGCTGAACCAGAGTTTCAATGTACATCAGCATGCACTGCCATAATTCAACGGTATCTTTGACAGTCTATAGAGACGGAACGATGGTTGCCACTCAACCCAGTCTTGCCTACTATATTTCTAGTATGAAAAACACCAGGGAAACCCTGGATACTGGCATCTGGTGTATGATTGTAAATTGTGTATAGAACATATCTATTTGTACTGGTTGTTAAATATGGGTGTACACCTAACTGAATTGTAAACTGAGTGTCATACTGGCTTTGGGCTTTGAGCTTTGTTCAAGCAAGCTGTCTTTGATGGCCTGATGGTTGATCAGTTTTCTTCCATCTGTTCTGTACAGATGCATTTCAGAAAAGTTAACCTTTTCGACAAGCTGGAATTGAGTTTAAGTTTTTGTTCAAGTGATAAAGCATTCGGACTATGATTACTCATGCAAAGACTTTATAATCAAATGCTTTATTTTGTATGGATTATAAATTTAACACTAATTATATTTCTTTCGGTACTCTGTCCATCTTTCAGGAGAATCAGGTAACTTTCACTATGTGTATTCCATGTGATCAATATTTAAGGGTAGGTTGTTATTTACTAAAATTCTTATTTGCCTAAATTTTTTTTTTCTTCTACATTTTGAATCAAATAGATTTAAGATCTAAAATTAACTCAAACCTATAAATAATATATATAAGTATATAAATATATATATATATATATATATATATATAGTATATTGGATCAAATTTATTTATTTTTTTAAAATAAAAAATGAAAAAATCGTCAATCTAATACTTAATAACATGACACAAATCCAAAATGATATTATTTTTTTTCTGCCAAATAAATTTTTATAAATTTTACACAAAGCTATTTAAGTATTTCTGACCATTTTTCCATTTAAAAAAGTCAAGTGACAATTTTTTTAGGGTAAAATTATCATTCTACAAATTTCATTCATGAAAAATCGCTCATATAGCATTAATCATATGATCCAAAATCCAAAATAATACTTTATTGTTTTTTCCTACCAACTAGATACATATATGTTTTACGAGATGCCACTTGAGTATTTTGGTTCACTTTTCCTCAATCGCGGACTTATGCTCTGTCACAAATCTATCAATATCATTTTTCAAATTCAAAATCCTCCACAATTGAATATCAAATCATAGCTGATGCAGCTATTAATAAATTCAAAAAATTCATTTCCCTTCTCAATCATACTAGAATCAGTCATACCTGATTCCGTGATTGCCCCGTTACTAATTCATCCCAATCGGAGCCACAAAAACTACAAAACAATAGTCTTGTCAATCCACCTCAGACATTTCACTAATTGCCATAGAGAAGAACAAAGAAAAGGTGAATTTTTCCAAGAGAATTTATTGCCCTGATTTAGCTCTCGCGGTCGTTGCCTCACATCCACCATCAACCGGTAATGAATGTGTCAATGGAAAGGAAAGAATCATCTACCATTACAAATTTCACAACATCGGGCCTTACCCATAAATTCCTTTATGTCATCTTTTACTAGGGATACCAAAAGCTTACAATTCGAATTTCATATTACAAATCTATTTTCTTAGGTGTCGCTGGCTAGTAAACACTGCTCTCAACCTCGCTTTTCAAGAGAAACTACAGAGGATGTCGGAGAGCTTGAAGATGCTGAGATGGCAGAGGGGGAAGAATACATCGTAGCACCAGAGGATGTAAGAGGAGAGAGCTTAGTCCTC
>JAOXNR010001019.1:0-10396 GCA_028571225.1 Parsonsia alboflavescens
ACTTTCCAAAATTCCACTCAAAATCACTCCTGGTTTTTCTATTTTAACAAATCAAAACCAGTCCAAATTGATTTTCCTCACTGGTTTATTAACCAATGGTGGCCCGTCTATGGACCAACCGAAGAAATCCTTCCCCCTTCAGTTAGAGAAGGATATGAATTTTTTAAATCCAAGTTTTTCCATACACAGCAGACTTCTGCTCCCCCTCTACTTCACTTCTTCAGTAGATTCAAGTTAGCCTGGATCTTCTCACAAAAATTTGCTTATTTTAAAGATGAGGATCATATTGGTCTTCCGTATCTAGTCCTCCAAGGGCACTCAAAATGGTGGAAAGACTGGAATGCACAAAATGTCTATGTTCCAGCCCTTCAGAGATGGTTCAACAACAACCCGCAGTATCTATCTCCCTCGGATACTCAGCAAACCCAGTTTCTCCAGCAGAAATCCATTGCTGCAGCAACCCTTGCAAAATCCGCATCTAAAGCAGACTTTGTGGCAAAAATGGAGAAACTTCTCCAACAACTTAAGGAAGAATCACCAAACATCGATGACTCCTCCGAACATAGAAAAAAATGAAGAAGATGACGAGGATCTTCTTTGTTTCTCAGATGACTGATGACATCATCCATGACATCAGCCCTATTTAGATGACGTCAGCCATGACATCATCTCCCACTATTTCGGTTCTCTTTTTTAATTTATTAATTTTTCTTGATATACTTAAAAACATAAGGCCAGAAATTGATGATAATGATACATATCATATCTGACCAATAATTTGTATGGTGAATTTATGAACTTGATTAATGTATTCCTTAAAATTATGTTCTATTTGCAAAATTTATATCGAGGGAGTTCATTAATTTTCCCTTGTTATCAAAGATTAATTTGAAGCTATTTTTAAATGTGTAATTAAAATTTAATATTTATTTTTAAAAAATCAATATATTTCTTTATACCTAAATATATCCCGATCAAAAATTAAGGACATGTTTTCGTGATATTATTTTGCTTTAATGAATAAATCATTTTAAAGTGGAAAAAGAAAAAATATCATCCCCCAAAATATAAACTATTTAATAAACCTTTTTTTATGTGTGTAGAATTTGTAATTGTAATGGTAGTTAATTAGATTCCCTTGGTTATCATGAAAGTGAATTGAATGTAATTTAGATCTTTTAATACAATTTTTTGTAATGACAATCTCTAAGATATGTCCTTGGGGTATAATGAATATGTGTATATGCTTCTGTTTTAAAATCAAAGAGAAGGCATATAGTGTATATATCTGTACACTTTTATATATAGATATTATCAAATGTTCATTTGCCAATCTGGAAATAAAGCAGATTTTGGAAATAAAGCAATTCACATGACGAAACTAATATAAATCAAGTAAAAAGTGTCGGATACTCTTTAACTTTTAAAAAATTTGGCTTTTGCCCTCCAACTATCAAAGTTCCAATTTTTGCTTCCAACTATTAAAGAGTATTAAATCTACCCTTCCGTCCATTTTGGACGTTAAGATCAAACGAAACCCACCCATGTGCGAGCTTTAAAGAGTAGTTTTGTCCATCCCTTCCTCTATTCAATACCGTCCTATCCCTACCACTCTGTCAATCCTTGTACAGATCTGCATAGCCCATCCACAACCTCCAACAATAGACTCTACTTATCGTCTACACCGCCACCCGGAATCTCTCTCGTCGTTTCACAGATCGGCTCTACCCATCCCCCATTGCACCTACAAACTAGATTCAGTGATCCTTGCAACTGTCACACTGCCGTCTTCTTCCCTCCGCTTAGCCCTTATCCTCCCTCTAGCCCCCGCCGCCTCTCCACTTTTTGTCTTCCTCCATGGTTGTTTCGACCATCCCCTGTCCATCAAAACCCAACACATCTCCCTACCTTTACTCAATTTGGCACACAACCACACAAATTCCTCCAAGCCTTTTGTCTCGATGTTCACTAGCATTGTGAATCAAAAAAACCAACCCCGGACAACCTATCAACAACAAGTTCAAATCCTTTCATGATTTGTCCAACCCAACATCTCAATTTGTTCCAAACAAATTTTTTCCTTCAAGGGAAGGCAAGCTATTAGCTTTAGTGTCGAAGAGATTTCTATGCTGGCTCCTCCTCTCTCTTTTGTTCTCATTTCATGTGGACAATCCTACTGCTAATGTCACTAGACCAAGCTGTGGGTTTAAAGATGCTCGAAGGTTTGCTGACCAAAAGAATCTCCAATTTTGATAGCTGATTATAAAGATACCTTTGAAGAGGAAGACTTGATAGATTTTTATATGGTTTTTCTGGGTTCTGTAATTTTGTAAAAGAGAATAGAGGGAAAGGTGAAGAAACGAGAAAGAGAAAGAAGAAGAGAAGACGATGGAAGAAGATGAGTTTTGATGAAGGGATGAAAATACCCTTTATTGCATGTGGGTCGCATATAGGTGGGTTCTGTCAAAACTTAACGCCCAAAATAGACGGAAGGGCAATTTTTAGTATGTTTTGATAGTTATAGGGCAAAAATTGAAACTTTAATAGTTGGAAGGCAAAAACCAAATTTTCTAAAAGTTGAAGGGTATCCAACACTTTTTACACATATAAATACATTATCATAACAAGTTTAGGTAAGTTGCACTTTAGTCTTTCTCTCTCTAAACTTTTCTTGCTCTCTCTTCTCTCGAACTTGACTTGCACTCCGGAGGAGGAATAGGGAGCTTTCCTCCTCGTTCCACTCTCTTCGTGTTGCAAAGGTGTTGGAGTCAATGAATTGGATATTTAAGATGAAGTCGTAATATCAGAGTATTTGAACTTTTAGAATACGTGTAATATGTATAATTTTTTTTTTATTAATATACTATAAGAATATCACACACAAATAAATAAAATAAAATAAAGATCTGAAATCACTTAAATTTGGTCAAATATGAACAAGTTATGGCTTTTGACTAGCTTCGCTAAACACGTGTTAATAGAGAAATGATGACATTAATTTATTTTAATTTAATTTTAAAGAAGAAATTAAAATAAAATTTGGAACATAAACGAATCAATTAATTATATACCACTCCCTTCTTGTCCTCGTTGAATATCTTGAGTTTATTTTAAATTAAAATTAAATCATTACTTCTTTTTTTTAAAAAAAAGTATATTTTTAATTTAAAATTTCATTAATAGAATTTTTAATTTATATAATTTACATCATTTTAACGAACATCTTTAATTTAAAAGATTTACATCATTCTAAGTCATGCGATCGTACTACTAATCACAATAATTCACTACGTATAAACTAATCAAAGTGTCTCTAATGTGTCAAATAATTATTTGCAGTAAATAAAAATCTCCAAATGAAACTATTTATAGAGAACGAATTACACACAATAATAATTATGCTCCTTGGATGAGAAATGAATATCTCACCTTCAATTTTGAAATGTTACGTCTCATTTCCTACGTTAGTAAAAATTTTATTAAAAAAATTGATAATGCAATGTGTTAATCGACTATATCAGAATTTTTTTTTATTAAAGTTAAATTGGGATATTCAATTCTAAATGAAAGGGGAAGTATTATTCTTTTAAGATAATAAATTTTAAATGTTTAATTTACCCTTCTTATGTCATGAGGTTTGAATATTACCAAGGACCAAATGAACTTTTGAATTACTAATACTTCATATATGGTGAAAGGCTGAACCTATCTATATCCCCACATACGAGGCTCATAATCCATATAAAGTCAAGGATTTTTTTTTTTTTAAAACCACCAAATACTGGTACTTTGTGGAGGAAAATATTTAATAATTCAGTTGACTAAGTCCATAATAGAATTTTCCTTTACCTTATTAGACTTTACATTCGATTTTTAATGCAAGCATTTTAATTTATAAATTGTCAAAAAAATTCTGCCAAAGCTTAATTTCATCAGTACCAAATGAAAATATGCAAGCAGCCCCTCTGTCCATTAAAATAGAATCAAGATCAGTCGGAAAATACTATAAGTAGAAGATTTGCAAAGATCTCTCAATGTCCCATATACTGCCGAGACAATACAAAGCCAAAACAGAGGGATTCTTTTAAAAGCACAAATATATATCAACTATTGGCATAACTACAGCATACTATGATTAGTGTTCAAAACATAAAAATCCCCTCAGTGATGATAATAATAATTATCTCTCTTCTGGCTCACAGTTACATAAAACCCAAAGCAGCTGCTTCTGAGCACACAGAGGATCTGAACTGTTGATGTTACTACAAATTGTATTTCACCTGCAGTTCTGAGAAATAACCTGCAAATATCGATTTCTTTAGTTATGGGATGGTAAGCACAAGACTTTCTGCAATTACTGAATAGCTAAAAATGATTCACCGATTAGTTTTGCAAAAAACCTGTTTGTTTCATTTGGCTCAATGCTCGTTTGATTTAGGGCCAGGTAAATGACCAAAAACAAGATTCTTTCTTGAAAAGGGTGGACAAGAAAGTCTTTTGACAGGATTCTGTCATATATGGTGGTACCCAAACATAACTTAATGAGGAAAAGAGTATTTCCAACCAAAAACCTATCGAAAACTCAGGTCTAAAACTCACTTGCAAAAGTATTACGACTTGCCTCAGATATTAAGGGCTTGGCATTTTGTTCCCACGCTGTCTCCCACTTTCTAGAAGATCTTCTTTCTAATACTCCATTCCTCAATGAACTTAATACATTACATTCATTTGGAAAACCTTTGAATAGCATCTGCAAAAGATCAAATTGAGATCAATATCAGAGTATATGAACACAAACATGGGTATATGTCTAGCATGCAGGGGGCAGTTTCTCAAGTACTCCAGTTTTATATCCACACTAAATAAAATGATTAAAGACCTTAAACCTAAAAAGGGAGCAAAAAGAAAATGACCAGTATGCTCTCCGGCTACTATGATTGATCTTACCATAAGTTGTTCAGCAAGTTCAGAGGATGATGAGAAGAGCAGGCCAGTTGTATTAACCTCAACAAGCTCCTTGATGCTGAACCAAATTCAAATTACCACGTAATTTTTTGAAGATGTAATATGAGATGAATGAGTAGAAGAAAAAACTCTTACCAAGAATAGGAAACAGCACAAACTGGCAATCCACATCCAAACATATCCACTACCTGAATGGCACAAAATTTTACATTAGAGAAACAAAAGGCAGGGTAAATACCGAAAGGTCTTGATTCACAAAAGGATCTCTCACATACCTTCATTGGAAGATCCAAACCTGAGGAGGAAGTATGTAGGCAAACACCAAGATCTGCGGATCCTGAAGATACCAGGAGCAGATAGAAAGTTAATTATGCCTGGTCATTATATGTAATAAGCAATTAACACACAATGACCTACCAAGAAGCAATGGATAATCCTCAGCTGCCAACCACATGGTGCGAAATGCTACTCGTTTAAGCTTCAACTTCTTTATCTTCTGCTCATATTTTTCTTTTTCAGGTCCCTTACCTACATTTAAGAGATAAACAAAGTTTTTAACTGTCAGAAACTTATTTCAGTCTACTAAGAGAGAGAGAGGACAAAAAAAGATGATATGAAAAGAAACACCTTCAGTTATTACCAGTAATTATGAATAACAACCTCGGGTATATACATTCCTTCCCTTGACATAACTCATTCCACAGAATCTCCTCGTCATTTGAATCATTCTCATCTAATAGTGCTGCAACACGTCTATCATACATAAGTGCTGCCTCCAAAAGAATACCAAAGTCTTCATCTGGAGTCCTAAAAATTATCAACAAGGGATTTAGCGGTAAAAATTTGAACTGAATATTTAGGAAAGCTTAAAATCTGCTTCTACTGTAGAAAAGCAGTGACCTATACTTAGATCTTAAATTCTATTATTGACTCTATGGTTTAACAGACAAAAGCCCATATTTAAAATAATTGTAAAGGAATATTTACAAAGCAAAGACACTCGTCACTTTTTCATAATAATGAGTGCAATGCCAAACATGGTAAAAGTTCCAATAAAAATGGCACCCACTCATCGAAAAGAATATTTAAGGGAAACAAAGGGTTATGATCGTTGACTTCAAGGAAACTACTGTCCTCCAAATGGTGAAGCTTTTAATGACACTCAAAGCAGCATAGGTATCTTGAGTTTACTAGAAAGTAACATTTGATACTTCCCTAACAATGTAGAAAGATTTTGGTAATTCATGCCTTATCATACAGTTCTTTCACATGAAGTTTTTTAAGGTAATACTCCCTCTGTCGAAAATTCAATGTCCACATTTGTATCTAAATGTTCAGTTTTAAAGAATAAACATATTTTCTTTTTAAATTTCTAAAAGATAAAGTAATTAATTTAAAGAATTCATATCTACTACCACATGTGGCCCAAGCAATAACCATGTCATTTTGTGTGGTCAAAGGGTCAAGTGAAAGTTCATAATATTCAGTTTTGTATGGAATTCTGTCTACTGTGAAATTGTAAATACAGGATGATTCACTTTCAAGTACACAAAAAACTCACCAGCTTGTGCTGCTTACTATGATTGCTGGTCGATTCTCTTTTAAGGACACATCTACGCCAACTTGAGTAGTAAATAGATTTTCATTAGGAACACTGTCAGATACTCTTCTCATCCCTACAATGGTATGAGACAACCCAAATTGATAAGAATCCTTCAACATTTGACTGAAACATAAGTTGCATTACTCTTCCTTACCATAGCTTATACAATCTTGAGTGCCATAGGGCTGACTAAGACTTGCACTAATCCTACAAAACAACTGAAATCCAAACTTGAACCTTACAAAAATTCAAGTGAATAAATTCTAGAAGAATTCTGGAAATAAACAAATGTTACCTTATGCTTCTCTTCAAGAGCAGCAGGCCTAAAAAATTCAGGAGGTTCATCATAAAGAACTGTGGCACTGAGAAATTGAAAAACATGATAATAAAATTATCAGTTATGCAACACCAACCAGTAAATGTCATTTGTCAGAATAGAAGACATAGAAAACTGAGCTCATAGTCTTACTTGATACTCCAGTTCTGCTGAAGTTCATGCTGCATTGCCTTTGTCACGCATAAGGAACCATTTGCCATTTTCCCATAATGCTTCTCAATCCTAGATATAAATTAGAAATAGATATTATGGACCAATAAAGCCAATAAATTCAAAGAAAAGATTAACATACATCTCTTTTACCAACGATATAGTTCTACAAAACTGCTATTCCGTCCGAGAGACAGTGCAAGAAGAGTATAGCCAAAGTTATGCCAATCCACAAGTAATGCAGAATGTCTTAGTCGGCTGGCCCATTTTACAGCTACTAAGGTAGGAACAGATGGAGGATTCTGTAAGTGTACAAAAAATGCTATCATAATTAAAACACATGAAATATGGAGTAAAAAGTGTCGAAAAAGCACTATGGTGAATAGGAACTAATCATGAGGGCCCTCAATGGCAAACAGTATTTGAGGTTGGCTCAAAATTAACAAGCAGTATCTTAGAGATGATATGAGGGTCCTATCTAGATTGTATAACAGAGACAGTTCGAATTGCAAGTGAACAACAAGGCACAGTTTCCAAAAGGCATACGCTCGAGAAGAACTGTAACATTTTAAACATTAAGAAAAAATCATTGGTCCTTTGTACAGGAAGATGCAGGAAATTCTAAATTGTCTACTTTTGTTATATTCCCATCACAAAGAAACCAACAGAATTTTAAGCAGCCACGGAAAAATGTAGAAACTGTTAAATAAGGGTACAGTAGCTTCATCAGAATATTATATACTTGTCAAATTGATTAGTCAAAATTTATCTAGCTAGCTTAGAGCTTCATAAGCAGATCACTCGATATCATCATTTGTCAATTTGAAGTTTTTCTCAGGTAGAATCATCCTACTAATTTCAAAGTAATTGCCTACTTAAATCTATTCTTTTCTTACAATTAGTTCTCTCCAGCAACTTATCCATGAGATGAATCAAATCTTAATAGAGTTTATAGGAATAAATGCCCTATCTCAGAAACCAATCATGGCATATGTTCAAATTCTCTGATGAAGAATGCCTTATAACTCCAAGACACTGTCAAAGGCACTCCCAACTATCAATTGTAAAGTAGAAGACTAATTTTGCACATGAGGATAAAAATTTTCATTCGAGTCAAGTTTCAACATCAAGAACCCATAAATCCCACTAAACAAAGAGTATATAATTCTTCTAATAGGTTGGTCATAGCAGCTCAAATCCACAACCTCAACGCTGCATATATGCTTTGACAGCCACCATCAAGAAAATATACAACTTAGAAAGCAACAAACAAGAAAACCTTGAGCGCTACCTATGCAGAAATTTCAAACTTACCTGCACTATGAAAACATCAGGAGCGGGGATTTTATAACAAAGGTACCAAAGAAGCATAAGAAACTGAACTAATGGCTTGAGAACAAGTATAAAGGGGAGAAGTATCTTGGGCAAGCCTTGAGGGACTGATGGCCACTGTTTCTGTAGAACAAGTAAAATAACAAATGATAGAAAACTATATATTGGTCTACAAAATTTCAAGAGTAATTGATGTGAGACAATCTTAATAGACATACCATTTTGTAAAGATGAATATTTGGATGTTGTAATATGGCAGAATGCGGGTCGGTACCTAGGAAGTTTCAAAGAGACAAATCACATCCTTATAAAATTCCTTTTGGGGAATATATTGTATTGCAATAAGAAAAGAAAATTGATAGCTAATTACATAACATTGACTGTTCTAGGTACTCAAAACAAAATTATGTATTCCTAGTTCATCATACTGGAAAATAAATAAATAAATAAAGAAAAAAGAAGAAGCAGCAGACAGAAAAAAGAGGAAAAGAAAATTGTAGCTACTTTTCTTTTGAAACTCATACAAGGTTATTCATGTGACAACTTAGGAAATCTAAAAAGCATTGGTTATCTTCTTAATTCATTTACATGTTTAAAAGGAAGAATCAGCCTCAAAAATAATTGTCTAATAGTGATGCAATTAAAACAAATACGTTAAGATCTAGAACTAAATAATCTACCACAAGACAAAAACGCACCTCCATATGCCACAATATCCACTCTTAATGAAGCCTGCATGCATAAGATATTGGAGATATTAAAGGGGTGCGAAAGAATATTTGGGGCAATTTCTATAAACATCTTTAACATTAAATTATTCTACAAAACATCAAAGATTTCCAGAAAACTAATATATTTTCAAAGATTTTCTGAACTAGGCATAAAACAATTAATTGCAACTTGCAAGCCATTTGGAAATAGTCATTGGGGCAATTTCTGAGCACTAACCACAAATGTTGAAAATTCAAATCATTTTCTGAACAACTCATTAGAAGCAATACTGTTCAAGATTTGAACGAATTATAAATGAAGTATAACAATTGGAATTATTAAAAATCAAATATGGTAAACATCATGAAATTAATAAATAACAAAATCTACACATACACACCTGACTTGCGAGAGATAGAGCATGATACTGCATTCGAGGACTACGGCCAATGTCCCCAAGAACCACCACAGCTGCTCGGCCTCTCTGTCTGACATTCGATTTGTCTCTTCCTAGAACAATTAAATTTAAATGGATAGATTAAATTAATAAGAAAAAAGAGAAGGGTTAAAAAATGAATATGAAAGTTTAAAAAAAAAATTCAATTGACATGAACTCGAAACACAAACCTAACATGGTGAGAATTTGCTTTGAAATTCAACTGTCAAGTTTCACCCGTTTTTCTTTTTTCATGCAGATTATTTGAGTGAAATAGGTTCCAAAATTGCTGCAAGACAGATACATAAGCCAAATAAGTTAAATTCACATAAGTGCTACATAAGATGTTCTTAGTGATGTTCATTTTCATTCATTCTTTTACATTTAAATGACTTGAAATTTTATTGTTGATAATAAAGTATTTTGATTAATAACGTAAAATCATGAATAAATTTAAACAAAATTCCTCTTACATAAATTACTTTTAACTTTCTTATTCTTGTAAAATTTCTTTGAACTTCTTAACTTTTTTAACTCTTTTTTTTTTATCCCGTGGATGTGCACAGAGCTCAACCCAAAAGAGTGTCAGGACCTTTCATCTCCACACTCGTCAATCCACCTACTAGGGTGTCCCCAAGGGACAACTTTTTTAACTCTCCCTTGAAAAATCCTTGCATATATATATATGAATGCCATAGTGGGCCAACAGAGTTCAAATTATGGTGGGTCTATATAATTATTAGGAGCCCACCATAATTTGAGCTCCATTACCCATTATAGCATTCCTCTCTCTCTCTCTCTCTCTCTCTCTCTCTCTCTCTCTCTCTCTATATATATATATATATATATATATATATATATA
>JAOXNR010001020.1:0-10394 GCA_028571225.1 Parsonsia alboflavescens
CATTCTTGATCTTCCAACCTTGTATTTGAAATACATGCTCTTGTACATAAACTCCTTTATTCCATAAGCATCTTCATTTGAAATCTTCCATGAATTATCCCATGCCATGTATGCTCTTTGATCTCCATCAGCTTAATATTATCTTGGCACTTCTGCAACTTAATCATTTTCTTCATAGTGGCAAGTTCATGTCAATCCGATCTAGTTCACATAGACAACTTGGTCGAACAACTTTGTTCCTAAGATTTTGCCCAAAATTTTTCAACAAAAATTCTCAATGAAGATGCTTACCATGTAGGACAATCTTTATTAGAATTTGATAAGGCCTATCTCTCCTTGAAGTTGTTCTGTGAAAACTTCTTTCCTCATTTACACCTCAGGTGGTGGCCATTCCTTGATTGATTTAATCCACTTTTCATTTACATGAATTTCGTTAGAAGAAACAATATAACCAAGAAAAATGACCCTACACAAACACAAGGACCATTTCCTCAATTTGGCATTTAGTTTTTCCCTTCTAAGGTTATCAAGAACATGTTTATCAAGAATATCCTTATTACATTTGATAGAACTTAAGATATCATCAACGTTGGCAACAAGTTCATTGAATGATATGCAATGTTCTCATGATTTTATTTCCTTTTCATTGCTAGCACAAAACATAGCTCCCAAAACCATATTATCCCTCAAAACATGCCAACAAAGATTCACAAACCTTCCATTCCTTTCACTAACAATGTTATGAAGTTTTACAACTTTTTTTAAAGAACAAGCTTATCACATGAAATGCTTCATCACAAGAAATCAACCAGCTATCAATCACAGCAAACATAGAATTCCTATTTATGTATAGCCAGCCCAAAGTGATGTTTCCCAAACAAGATATCCAAAACTTTAGAAACATCAATATGTCCCTCCAAACTTTCTTCAGTCGGTGGTAGTAAAAGAAGGAAGGCTAGCTATACTTTCAACAAGAGAAAGGAAACTTTGAATAGAAGATCAGTGTAGGGAAGTGGTTTGCCCATGGCTCTGCTGCCTTGCTACGGCCTAGGCTGCCTCTTTCATCAAGCATTGCCTTTTGTGGTCACTAGAGTTGGCATCACCAACGGAAACGCACAGATTTTGAAACAAAAAAATCTATTAAAATTGGAGCCATCAATTTTTTGCTATGTTTTTATTTTATATTGTTACCTTTATACGATGGCTTATATTGCATTTTTTACATTGGCTTGTTGCAAATAAAGTGTTTTATATGACAGGTTAGAAGCCATCGTATTATGGAGGCTCAGAGTGTTTCACTTCAAATGTGATGCATGGGGAATTAAATACGACGGGTAGTAGCCATATATATAGTTTTGCTGATAAACCAAGACTTCTTGGCAGTAGTATACAGTAATACTATAAACGACGGCTAGAGCACATTGAGAGTGGTTGAGCACATTTTGTGCAAAATTGGAATTCAAATATTTGAGATTGATGGGGATTCTAATCCATGATCAAAACCATACCTGAAGTTAATTAAGTTTCTAGTACAGGAATTGTAATGACTTCAATTCATCAATTCATTGTAATGCCTTTTTTTCCCTTTAAACTAATCAATCAATCTTGAAGTTTTACTTTTGATTTTTGAAACAAGAGGAGCCTTAGTGACATTTTCAATTTTTGTCACTTTTTAAACACCAGTGACTACATATAGGTTGCAAATTCTGATCACTTGCACTGCATTAGTTCCGGAATTAACTCCTATGAGGACAAAGAATATACAAGAACAATAGACACAAAAATGATGCTATTAGCAATAGTAGTTAGTAATTCCTGGCTTGATACTATTGTCTTTCTCATAAATAAGAGATTCAAAGTGAATAATGTAAGATGCTTCAACAAATAGAACAACACTTGATACATTCGTAGAAAAAAAGTAAAATCGTCTCTGCTCTCATCCGCCATCCTTGCTTGCACAATTCAACAAACACTTGCCTTTCTTGACTGTTGCTCTTTGGTAGTAGTAAGCTCTCTGAGGGCATCTACCTATAAACTGCTGGTCATTTCAAACACCAACAAGACTTGGTAGAGGTAATCTAAGATCACTATCCAAAATTACACACAAAATCTATAATAAGTGAGTCTTGATTTTCACTAATTTCATAGGTTAAATTGTGCCAAAAGAACAAGTTGTGTACAAAACAGACCATCCAACTTATGTTAATCTGTTTCACAAGGAAGCGATCAAGTTATGTGTACCATAATGAAAATTAGATTTTTTAAATGCTAGTAAAGAAGCAAATGTACCTATCACTAAAGTCATACCAAATTCAATTCCTGTACAATTCTTTATAATGCTTTTAGCTAATAAAATCTCAGCTGAACCACATGTACTAACCTAAATAGACACCTCCATTATCTCAAGAGGACCCTTTAATATAATAACTCTTGTTCAACATGTATTTGCAAATTTTTACAAAAATTTAAGAATAGCAAGACCATAGATCATGATAGGATTGGCCCAACAAACAATGAACAAACTTATTGAGGTAGGAGAAGAAAAAAAACAAAGAAAATATAATTGGTGTTGAATAGAGGAACATAAATAATTCTCCACTCTTTGATAGAGACATCAAACAAAATAGCGAAAGGTCAATAAGTTTATATATTGTATGCTCATCCATTTGCCAAAATGACAAATCAATCCCAAAAGAAGATTAATAGTTCAATCACTGAACTAAAAGCTGAGAACTACTACTAACCAAGAACACCAATAACATGAAGAATGCAGGTTCCAATCAAGACAACTAAGCAACAGATTCAACTAAAGTAATTCACATCATTCTGCTGCTATTTTACCACGGTGGATCATCCCTTCCACCATGAACAACACAATTAATTTTTGGGGCTTCCCATCTGAAGATGTAAACTAAAAATCAAATATTAGTGAGTGTATTAAGATAAAATGTAGATACCAAATAACATAAAAAGCCATGGAACAAAGATGAAATCAAAAAGGTAGTTAAATACCAATTTAATACAAGATACGACACAAAATAACATGCAATAAGAGAAGTCTAATGTTTGCATGTCCAAAGAAGTCATCTATGTAGCAGTAGTACTTCACATCACGTCTAAAATATCAAGCATACCTAAAATAAAAATAAAATCAAGGTGGAGTTTTGAATCAAACGGTCCGATGCATCAGCATTGGGAGGTTTCCTACTCGTTGATGCAACTTCAGGTCAAGTGTTGCAAGCACCCGAGTGAGGAAATGGGGCTGCAAGTAGAAGGCTGGCAACACAGGTACCCATTCATGGAAAAAATGTCTTCGTCTTCTCCGCCTGATGATGGAGCTTTGCACTCATCTTTGTTTCCAAATCTGCCTTGGTTTCTCATGCTTTTAACTTTGACTTCGAAGCCTCCTTTCCCATGCAACCCAAATGGGCCTTTCTATCTCTACCAATTGAAGAGGCATAGATCTCTTCCTTTGCCTCATCTGTGTGAGAATCCTTAGGCAACGCCATGTACTGATTTTCCTAGATGTCTGCAATATACATCATAGTAACATTAATCGAATAGCCAATTGGTTTTGATTTTAGTTGTCAAATTATATACCAATCAATATACTTAACCTTCGATTTAAATCAAGAAAAGATGTGCAAAGACTTACAATGATATCCCCCGTGATCTCATTAGTTGTAAACTAATCCTTACTATTTCTAGTTGCACAAAACACATCAAACTGTGTTGACCCCTTCCTCTCAGCAGACAACTGTAAAAAAATTATATAATTGAAAACATTAAAAACCATTTTGAGATAAGCAGGCATTTAAAAATTGTATAATCGAAACCATTAAATGTAAATCTTACCTTCTCTTGAATAATCAAAAATAGAATCTTCCCTCTGACGTGGGGAAACTGTTGATGTCCTTGATTTAATGAGTTCTGAGCAGACTCGTTCTTCATTTTGTTTAATAATTGAATTGGAGACATGGTAATTTTAAAAAAATTAATAATAATTGAGGTAGTAAACTAAAGAAGTAGTTGGAGATCAAAGAAGAAAAGAAGCCTTCACTTCATCCCTCTTGCAGTACTTGCATATTGTTTCCTGTTGCCTTGGATCAAGCCTCACATCCTTACAAGGCTTTATTTCATCACAATCTTGGTATGGATCAAAGCATTCCTTGTTAAGCCTACTTTTGTGGTCCTTCCAAGTTGAATTAATCATATAAAATACCACCCTATGAGCATCGTCATTGTTGGGCAATGTACTGTTTTCCTGAAATGAAAAAGGATACACAATTCGTCAGCATTCATCTCAAGTTACTGGTCAATGAAGAGGAACGTATTGCATTCAATAAAGTCCATATTTTTCTAAATGAAAGATAAAAAGATTGCTTCTGGATCATTTTGTATCATAATAACCTCAATATATAGGCAAAGGAGATTAACATTACTATCAATAAAACTTCTACCTAGGTATTTATGAATATGACTTTAAATAAATTTAATTTCTATACCTTTATCTCATCCCACAGTTGATCCTTGATTTCCTTTGGCACATCAATGAATGAATGGTAAGTGATTGGGAGCTTGTTTCCATTCTTGGCTAGGACACCACACGTCATAGCCAACTGAGTGTAATCATCACCAATGATGCCACCTAAAGCTGACAAAGCAACACATAAGTTATTCCTAGTACCCCATCTGCTCGGTAGCTTAGCAGGTCCACTACTTTCTTGCTTGACGAAGCAATCATCGCATTTGCTTAATTAAAAAAGCATTAAAATTAGAAAGATGACTGAATTTCCAGCGAATAATATGCATGTAACTAAAAAAAAGGTATTGATTTTATTATTTTTCATGTCATGCATCCAAACTAATATATGTAAATAATTGTATCTAAATTTAAAATTTCATCAAAAGTCTATTAAACCATGACCTTCCTAATAAAAAGTACTGATTTTATTATGCCATGCATCGAAACTGATATATGTAAATAATTGGATCTAAATTTAAAATTTCATCAAAGGTCGATTAAACCATGTAAAAAGTACTGATTTTATTATAATTTATTCATGTCCCCATCAAAAGTCAAATCTTGCCATCAGTAGCTCCTATTAGCAATAAGAATATATAATATATATGAGTACTAGTTCAGCCTTACATTGATCCTTCAGAAAATTTAAGTAATATTTCATTTCTCTGGTGTTCAGGACCATAAATGAAACAAGTATGTGAGATAAAATTATAGAAACGGTAAGAGAGGACAAATGAATCAGATACACAAATTATTTGATCCTACAACACTATTGCAAGTCTAGATACCGACTTAATTTGTTTCTTAACAATCAATTAATACCATGATACATTTTCCATATCTTACGTATCTAAAATTCTAGAATAACACCAAGCCAACCATGAAGGTGGTGCTTTTTTGTGCAACCTTAAGAGAAATTGAGGTGAATATATCTGAAAGTTACTTGGCAACATCAAGTTATCATTTTTGGTGATTTACTAAAGGCAATCATTGAGTGTATTATGGTGAAACAAACCATAATCCAACAAACCCAGACAAGGGATTATAGAGTTACAAGGATTTTTAATTAAAGAGTTACAAAGATCAAGAAATAGAGACATTATTGTAAATATAATGGAGTCACCTGAGATCATGTGATCAGAATAGGTTTGGCGCTTGGCGAATTGCCATGTTTCTTTGACAATTTCTTACCAACACTAGAGTTGACCATGATGCGTGTTTGCCTACTGGAAACTTCCTGGATGGGTGCAATTGACTTGGGGAGGTTTGGATTTGCAACCTTGGGAAGTTCGGGTTGACTTGTTCTCTGAAATTGAATGGCTTTCGATTCGGTGAATGGTCTCGACACATGTTGTGATTTGGATCCTGGCTCCCCCATTTCTACAGAGTGAGGAAAGGTAGATGAAGATAGCTTGGAGGGAACCACTTCTTTAATAGGGATCAAGTTGCTACCTTAGCATTGGTGACACTATCATGGAAGCCATCAAAGGAAGGGTGCATTGAAGATGAAGTTTATGGAGCCGTAGACAAAGTTTATGGAAGAAAACATGCTTACATAGACTTGCACTTCAAGAAGAGAGAACTTTGAAGCTAAGCAATTAAGACTTGTACAAGAACTTGTATTTCAAATACAAGTATGAATATTCAAGAATGAAGAGAGTCTTGGATCGAATGACTCAAAGAATGGAAGAACTTGAAGCTTCCTTTCTTACAAATGCATGGAGATTTACGTAAGTGTTACACTTCAAGTTTAAGGCTAATGAAGAGTTGAAGTGGCTTGAAAAACACACCATGGAACACCCAAAATCAAGCCATGACAACCCAAGAAGAGAGAACCAAATATGGCCAAGAAAACAAAAGAATAGAGATCTGGTGCCCCATCTGGTGGCATGTCCGACTTGAAGTTACGAATGAGTGCTGTCCAAAACCGATTTGGCGCCTGATGGTGGTGAAGCTGACTTCAGATGGCCCCCTTCCAAAAGCGAATTTGTTCTACTATTTATGGGTTTTGATGCTTTCTTCTTGTTATTTTTGATATGTTTTAAGGGTAATTGATATAAATCAAGGAGCATACATGGCATGGGATAATTCATGGAAGATCTCATATGAAGATGCATATGGAATAAAGGAGTTTTTTGTACAAGAGCTTGTATTTCAAGTACAAGGTTGGAAGATCAAGAATGAAGAAAGACTTGTTGGAGATTGAAGATGATATTAATAATGATTGGGAGTTCTTGTACGAAGACCAATATTTCAAGTATAAGCATGGAAGTTTGAGGATGAAAGTAGCAAGGTTGGTATTGAAGCTCGACCATGAAGAACAACATGAGACAACTTGAAGTTCTTGACATGATTGAAGAAGTTATGAGTGAAGATGATTGGCAAGTTGAAGAACCTTGTAATATATTCAAGTATGAAGACTTATATAGGGGATTAGAAGATATTGCAAGGATTGAAATTGAATGAACAAGGCTGAAACTTTCAGCAAATGTGTTGAGATTTTGCTAGACTTTACAACAGTTTTTGAAGCACAATCGTCAATGGAGGTTGAACGAATTAAAGAGTTCAACATAAGGATTATAGAGGACATCAAGGAGGAGTGATTAAGCTAGAAATCAAGCCATTTGATGCCTTGGATGTGTGGATGGACAAGCTGGACAGATTGGTGAAAATTGCAAAAAATTTTCAATTTTGGTCCTCTGTTTTGGCAGCCTAGTTATCTTGACTTTGATTGGATTTTTCCACTTATTGTTAGCTGCTATCTTTATGTTTTAAGCTAGCTTAAGAGGCCTAATTAAGTCCCTAATCACGTTTGGGGCTAAGCCTATAAATAGTCCATCATTTGAATTCCATTAGAACAATTAACTTGACAAACATTTTTTAGAAATTTGATTGAATTCCAAATAGATTCAAATGGGTTACTTGACCAAAAGTTTCTAGGGATCTTCTAGGGTTCTTAGTAATACTTTAGGGTTTGTCAATGCTTGGCTAGGGTAATTGATTTGGGTTGAAAAAATCCAAACTAATAGATCATATTGGAAGACAATCATGGTTATTAGTTACTAGCTGGAGTCTCTTGTTGAAGTCTTGGGCAAAATTTCAGATTATGATTGTCCTTGGGTTTGGATAGATGGATGTGGAAATTCCAGCCATAATTCATGTGATTCACATCATCTTTTGGTATCAGAGCTTAGGCTATTCATCAAGAGGTTTGCCTATCTTTATTTGCTTTCTTGTTTAATTGTTTAGGTCTGATTTGTTTCATTGAAAATTTGAGATCTAAGTTTGTTTTGTATTTGTTCCTTACATTAATCTTTGCTTCTTCTTGTGATCTTTGTGGAATTGCGTCCTAGATCTGAAAATCGAGGCCAATTCAATTTGTTTGTGAATCTAATTCTTCCCCCTTCTCAGCAAAATCGAAAAGAGTACAAAAAAAGAAAGAAGATAAAAGAGAGATCAAAGATCTCCAAAGTTTAAAACAGAATAAAGCTGTCAAAAAAAAAAAAAAAAATCCAGAAAAGTGCTAGAAAATTTGGCTGAAAAATCCAAAAATTATGAAGTTGAACGCCATTGTTTTGATGTTCGACATGTGGGGAAGAGTTTGAAATATGATATGCTTCATAGATTTGTCTAATTGTCAACTTGAATTGAGAAAATTGGGACATTGCCATGCTAAAATTCCAAAAATCTGATCACAAGTTTTCTTTGTCCTCAAGGTGTTTGCTATATTGCCTTTCATCTAATTCTTGTTTGATTATATGTGTTGAGCATCTACTTTGTGTTAAATGACCGTTTTCTTTGCAATGCTTATCTCTTTAGTTCTTATAAGTTGGAAAATATGAGCTACTTGTTTTGAGTTTTCGATGCTTGAGTTGATTGCCTTGTTAAATCATTGTCTACTCTAGTAGTTGAATTAAGAACTTAAAGAAGAGTTAGGAGAAGAAAAGGGCTAAGGGGTGAGTACATTAGAGTGATGAAAAAGCTAATTTAAGAGTGATACACGAGTGGTGAGAGGTTATACACATTTTTTGTTTCAGAAAATTGATTTGAAGATACATTATGTCAAAAGAAGTTGCAAGTGCATCAATTGCTTCTATTATGGGAGAGGACAATGCCGCCATGTCTTCTATAAATGAAGCCTTACAAAGGATGTCCTTGGAGTTGGGATCAATTAGGAAGGACATGGGAACCATGAGTACAAAGATCAATAGAGTTGAAGAGAGGGTGTACATATTTGACACTTTACCAACCATCAATAGAGCTGCCAGAAATTGTCAGTTTCAGCTAGGTGGCTGGGGCATGGGATGTAATGTGTGAAGGGTACAGCCAGGAGGAAGAGTTCTCCAACAACAATTTGATGAAGCACTTGATGAGGAAGAAACTGAGGCTCAAGTTGAAGGGCAAGGAAATGAATTTGAACCTAAACATGTGCAGGAAGTTCTTGGTAAATTCTATTCAGGATGCTCGATATAAGGACATTGTTGTAGTGTCATAGTGGATAGTGGTAGATGTGTGAATGTTGCAAGTTCATACTTGGTTGAAAAGATGAAGTTACCTTGCTTAGACCATTAAAAGCCGAACAAGCTTCAAGGCCAAATGATATTGGTGAAGAGATGGTTGACAAACAAGTAAGCATCTCATTCTCTATGGGTGAATATCATGATGAGGTGTTTTGTGATGTTAGTACCGATGCAAGCAACACACTTGTTACCTGGTAGACCATGGCAATATGATAGAAAAGTGATATATGATTGTTAGAAGAACAAGTATACGCTGGAATTTGAAGGTAGGAAGATACATTTGAACCCTTTAAAACCTCATGAAGCATACATGGATCAAAGCAAAAATCTTGAGAGAATGAAAGAATTTTATGAAGAAAAAGAAAAGCTGGAAAAAAATGAGGGAAAACTAAGAGAGAGGGAGAGGGAAAGAACTGAGAAGGAGACGATTGAAAAATCTGGACAGAAAAGAAAGCCAAGAGAAAGCTGAAAAATTTGGACAAATTATGCAAAATCTGGACAGAAAGGAGAGTGGAAAGAACAAGAGAGAAAATGAGAGAGAAGAGAAAGAAGATCCTGAGAGAAGAGAAAAAGAGATTTAGAGAGAACTTGAGATGGAAAATAACATTGTGATTGAAAAAGAATTGAGTGAATTTCGTGAGGAAGAGAAAGAAAAAGAGAGTGATTTGATCTTCAAGATGAACAAGGAGATTTCAATACCCATTTTTAACATTGACCACTGTTTTTCTAGTGTTCTTGTTTCCAAAATTTCAGGTTCTTGAAGGTCTACACGAGTTGGAGGAAGACAAGGACAAGAAGACGATAAGTGCCATGTTATAGTGGTACACTCTTATGTCTATCCTTGGTGATGGAATATTGAAATTTAAGCATGAAAACATGAGTTCTAAGTCTAAGTATGATTGTGGAATTGCTTGTGATGTTCATGAGCAAGTTGCTATTTGTGAATTCCTTGGGCATGATGATTCCTTGATTAGAGAAAACATGTCTTCTACTTCTATGATTCTTGTGATAGCTTTTATGGATTTTGAAGTTGTTAAGGAATCATGTGTGCAGAAATTTGATTGCAAAATTGAGAATGAAGCATGTGGAAGAAATTTGAATGTCTCTAGTTCTTGAATGATATGCTAGATCTTAAGCTTGTTAGGGAATCAATTGTGAAAAAGCAAGCTTGTGACTATGTGCTTAATGTTTCTAAACAAGCTATTCATCAAGCATATTAATTCTTTGATTAGAGATAAAGCTTCATTTATGCCTAAGGATTCCATGTGTGACTTGTTGTTAATTGATAGTGATGGGGAAGCATGTCTTGTTGAGAGGTTGACTTTAGTTGAAATTTTTAAGTCTCATGA